>CM077034.1:2352500-2428936 GCA_039090855.1 Macrothele yani
TCTCTCTCTCTCTCTCTCTCCCTCTCTCTTTGTCTATCTCGCTTCCTCTCTCTCTCTCTCTCTCTCTTTCCTCTTTCTTTTTGGGAACGTATTTTGACTGTGTATTTGTGTTCTTTCAATCTTGTCTGTAATGAGAGCAGTGTTAGCAGGAGGTGAGCTCGTAGAAATTAGTGGAACACAGTAAACACCGTACCTTTGGTCGTTATCTTTGGGTGGTCCACTCTCTTCAAAAGTATCTAGTTGTAAGGTGGTAAATTGCGTTCTCCTTGGCCTCTTGAGAATTTGAGTTACTACGAGACGATCATTTTATCACTCAACCAGGAATTCAATTGCGTAGAATAGGACTGTTGTAAAGGTGTGTGACATGCCGGTACATGGCAGTACAATGCTCTCGAGATAGGAAGCGCAGGTGGTTGGTTAGTTGCGGTTCCAGACCAGCGAGAAGAACGCTGTGTTTGCGGAAGTTGGTGACGGACATTACAAGATGCCATTTTCAACGGCACAGCGGGTATTTACTGTGGAAGTGTACAGTATTTTCAACAGCAATCATATGCACGCGTACAGAAGCAATTTCATCGAAAGTACCCCGACGTGTATATATGTGCCCAACAAATCAACAATTATGCGATGCGTCAGCCGTTTTCGAGAAACTGGGAGTGTTGGTGATAAGAAGAAGGCGAGGAGGTCCCATGTGTTAACGGACCCCAAACTACGGGCAGCATTACAACATTCGCCAACGAAGAGTTTGTGTAAACTGGCGGCACAACAACAGATGTAGTATGGGAGTGCACACAAGGGCACAAAGGAATTATGTCTCCGTGCACACCGTGTCCACTGTGTACAAGAACTCAGAGAACTGGACACGCACCAACGAATTGCGTACTGTAGGTGGTTAACGACACTGCTGAGATGTCACGGGATAGGCCTGTTGGATAAAGTGATAAGGCGTATTTTCACCTTAGTGGATACCTCAACAATCAGAACAACAGATATTGATCGACAGAAAACCCTACATGTGTTGCACGAAATGCAGTTACATGCGCTGAAAGTCGGGGTGTGCTCTGCAATTTCACGACGTCGAATAGTGGGGCCCACATTTTTTCAACACGACCCTCAATAACCAGTCGTACCAGGATATCATTACGCAATTCTTTTGCACTTCTGGAAGCAAACGAACGTTATTTTTACCTGCAACAGGACGTGGCAACGCGTCATACATCTTGTGACACCCTGATTTCAAAAGGTTTGTGGCCTCCCAGATCACCTGATTTGTCTCCACAGGATTTTTTCCTCTAGGAGTTTCGCAAAGGTTGTGTAAACAGACAGAATCCACGGTGCAATACCAGCGAGATTATGTCTATCAACTGTATGCTCCTACGCAAGGTGGCATCCAACATCGTTAAGAGGGCTCGCATCTGCCTTGCAGTTCCGGGTGGACATATCGAATACCTCCTGTAAACAAGGAACGTATATGTCATTTGGTGTCAGTATCTCGTTTTCCTATTAAACCCATGATACACTGAACAGCAATTGAATTAGAGATACCAGTCTAGTAACGTGTAGCACCACCTTTCGTCCTGATGACGGCGGCCATTCGTCTCGGCATGGACTCGACAAGACACCGGAAGCGTTGGGAAGCCATACGGATCCACGACCCCTGAACAAGCTCCCACAGTTCACGAAGATTTCATGGAGGGGGTCATCTCTCTCGATGGCATCCCGGATGTGCTCGGTCAGGTGACCTAGCTGGCCAAGGAAGCGAGGTCACGTCGGTGGAGTGTTCATCCAACCATTCGGATACAATTCGGGAGCTGCATTGTCCTGCTGCAGGATGAGGTCCCCAGTGGGATGTTGAAGACGCACAAACGGGAGCAAATGGTCGTCCAGGATATCCCGGTAACGTTGACCTGTGAGGGACGATGTCACACGTACCAGGGATCCCCATTTCAGTCCACGTAAACAGTCCCCAGACGAGAATGCCATCCCCAACAGCAATTGAATTAGAGATACCTGTCTAGTAACGTGTAGCACCACCTTTCGTCCTGATGACGGCGGCGATTCGTCTCGGCATGGACTCGACAAGACACCGGAAGCGTTGGGAAGCCATACGGATCCACGACCCCTGAACAAGCTCCCACAGTTCACGAAGATTTCATGGAGGGGGTCATTTCTCTCGATGGCATCCCGGATGTGCTCGGTCAGGTGACCTAGCTGGCCAAGGAAGCGAGGTCACGTCGGTGGAGTGTTCATCCAACCATTCGGATACAATTCGGGAGCTGCATTGTCCTGCTGCAGGATGAGGTCCCCAGTGGGATGTTGAAGACGCACAAACGGGAGCAAATGGTCGTCCAGGATATCCCGGTAACGTTGACCTGTGAGGGGATGATGTCACACGTATCAGGGGTCCCATTTCAGTCCACGTAAACAGTCTCCCAGACGAGAATACCACCCCCACCAGCTTGAAGAGTACCCTGCTGGCAAGAAGGATCCATCGCTTCATGTGGTTTGCGCAGTACTCGTATCCTGCCATCCGCATGTACCAACGTGAATCTCGACTCATCAGTCCAGGCCACATTTCCCCACATGTCTAGGGTCCAGTAGCGATGTTCCTGCACCCATGCTAATCTTTGCACCCTGTGATGTGCGGTTTGCACCTTGTGGGACGATGGCTTCTGTACCCCATAGCGAGGAGATGGTTCTGGATGGTGTGGCTGCTTACACGTTTTTGTGCACCAGCGTTAAGTTGCCGAGTGATTTCTTGCACTGTGGCCCGTCTATCCGCTGTTACAATGCGAGCTAGCTGACGATGACCCCGTTCCTCCATGCGCTCTTGTCCACGGCAGTTAGCCCTTGCAGGGATGGTTTTACGGGATTCGATGTACTCACGGTGCACCCGTGGCACAGTGGCTCGTGAAAATCCCAGACTTCCGAGATGGAGTGACCCATTCGTCGGGCCCGGACAATTTTCCCACGATCAAATGCGCTTAGATCCTTCGTCTTACCCATACTGTGTCCGACTCTTACTGATTCCCGTCGCATCACTCCTTATATTGTCGGATCGCTGTATGCGTCATGTCGTTTCCGTTTACAGGGTCGCCCACAGCGTCACATTTGCATAACTGTCTCTAATTCAATTGCTCTTCGGTGTATAGCATTTTCTAACATTATTTGATATTCACGATCAATCGACAGATTTTAACTACTTGCTGAAAAAATCGCCAATAAGCTAAGTGACCTAAAGTTATCATAAGCGAAGGATGTTATCGTTTTCGGATTCGTCAGTGGACTTTGCTAATAGTTTAAATTTTAATCAAAGAGAAAAAAGTTATAACAGCAATTTTGCTTTTAAAAATTACCACAGTGATTATTGCAATTTGTTTAAATAAGATGTTAATCCAGCAGGCGAAATTTCCGGTAAACTCTGTCTTTGTTTTGAAAATATTTGGACGTAAAATGACACCGCTCATTCGGAGTCTGCAAAATTAAATAACGTGTGATACACTACAGAGGTGAAGCATGTGCAGCGATATATTCCGTCGGTGTAGTTTAGTCGGCTAGAGCAATTCACTCCGGAGTGAGGAAACGCGGTTTCGGTCCCAGTCACCAACAATTTCCTGTTGCTGTTTGTTTACGCTTTGCAACCGTAAGTTGAAGAAACGTTTATGCTCCAGCTTTTTCCGTCCGTCTGTCCGTCTGTCGGCACGATAACTGGCGTAAAAATGGTTCGATTTCGATGAAATTTTGGTATGTGGTAGGGGACCACCTGGGCACGATCCCTATTGAAAATGGACGAAATGGGGTCAAAGGTCACGGCATAGGAGCGGAATCCATTCCATTGCCCTTATGCGTCATAACTTGCGTAAATATGATTCTATGTCGATGAAATTTTCGTATATTGTAGGGGACTACCTGGGAATTAACCCTATTGAAAATAGGTGAAGTGGGGTCAAAGGTCACGGCATAGAAGCAAGATCCATTCCGTTGACCTTATGCGTCCTAACTTGCGTAAATATGGTTCGATGTCGATGAAATTTTAGTATATTGTAGGGGACCACCTGAAAAACGGGTGAACTGAGGTCAAAGGTCAGGACATAGGAGTGGGATGCATTCCATTGCCCTTATGCGTCATAACGTGCGTAAAAATGGTTCGATTTCGATGAAATTTTAGTATGTGGTAGGGGACCACCTGGGCACGAACCCTATTGAAAATGGACGAAATGCGGTCAAAGGTCACGGCATAGGAGCGGAATCCATTCCATTGCCCTTATGCGTCATAACTTGCGTAAATATGATTCGATGTCGATGAAATTTTAGTATATTGTAGGGGACCACCTGGGAATTAACCCTATTGAAAATAGGTGAAGTGGGGTCAAAGTTCACGGCGTAGAAGCGAGATCCATTCCGTTGACCTTATGCGTCCTAACTTGCGTAAATATGGTTCGATGTCGATGAAATTTTAGTATATTGAAGGGGACCACCTGGAAAACGGGTGAACTGAGGTCAAAGGTCAGGACATAGGAGTGGGATGCATTCCATTGCCCTTATGCGTCATAACGTGCGTAAAAATGGTTCGATTTCGATGAAATTTTAGTATGTGGTAGGGGACCACCTGGGCACGAACCCTATTGAAAATGGACGAAATGGGGTCAAAGGTCACGGCATAGGAGCGGAATCCATTCCATTGCCCTTATGCGTCATAACTTGCGTAAATATGATTCGATGTCGATGAAATTTTAGTATATTGTAGGGGACCACCTGGGAATTAACCCTATTGAAAATAGGTGAAGTGGGGTCAAAGTTCACGGCGTAGAAGCGAGATCCATTCCGTTGACCTTATGCGTCCTAACTTGCGTAAATATGGTTCGATGTCGATTAAATTTTAGTATATTGTAGGGGACCACCTGGAAAACGGGTGAACTGAGGTCAAAGGTCAGGACATAGGAGTGGGATGCATTCCATTGCCCTTATGCGTCATAACGTGCGTAAAAATGGTTCGATTTCGATGAAATTTTAGTATGTGGTAGGGGACCACCTGGGCACGAACCCTATTGAAAATGGACGAAATGGGGTCAAAGGTCACGGCATAGGAGCGGAATCCATTCCATTGCCCTTATGCGTCATAACTTGCGTAAATATGATTCGATGTCGATGAAATTTTAGTATATTGTAGGGGACCACCTTGGAATTAACCCTATTGAAAATAGGTGAAGTGGGGTCAAAGGTCACGGCATAGAAGCGGGATCCATTCCATTGACCTTATGCGTCCTAACTTGCGTAAATATGGTTCGATGTCGATGAAATTTTAGTATATTGTAGGGGACCACCTGGTAATGAACTCTATTGAAAACGGGTGAACTGAGGTCAAAGGTCAGGACATAGGAGTGGGATGCATTCCATTGCCCTTATGCGTCATAACGTGCGTAAAAATGGTTCGATTTCGATGAAATTTTAGTATGTGGTAGGGGACCACATGGTAATGAACCCTATTGAAAACGGGTGAAGTGAGGTCAAAGGTCAGGACATAGGAGTTGGATGCATTCCATTGCCCTTATGCGTCATAACGTGCGTAAAAATGGTTCGATTTCGATGGAATTTTAGTATGTCGTAGGAGATCACCTGGGGACATACCCTATTGAAAATGGACGAAATGGGGTCAAATGCCACGGCATAGGAGCGGAATCCATTCCATTGCCCTTATGCGTTATAACTTGCGTAAATATGATTCGATGTCGATGAAATTTTAGCATATTGTAGGGGACCACCTGGGAATTAACTCTATTGAAAATGGGTAAAGTGGGGTCAAAGGTCCCGGCATAGAAGCGGGATCCATTCCGTTGACCTTATGCGTCCTAACTTGCGTAAATATGGTTCGATGTCGATGAAATTTTAGTATATTGTAGGGAACCACGTGGGAATTAACCCTATTGAAAATGGGTGAAGTGGGGTCAAAGGTCACGGCATAGAAGCGGGATCCATTCCGTTGACCTTATGCGTCCTAACTTGCGTAAATATGGTTCGATGTCGATGAAAGTTTAGTATATTTTAGGGTACCACCTGGTAATGAACCCTATTGAAAACGGGTTAAGTGAGGTCAAAGGTCAGGACATAGGAGTGGGATGCATTCCATTGCCCTTATGCGTCATAACGTGCGAAAAAATAGTTCGATTTAGGTGAAATTTTAGTATGTGGTAGGAGACCACCTGGGGACATACCCAATTGAAAATGGACGAAATGGGGTCAAAGGTCAGGACATAGGAGCGGAATCACTTCCATCGCCATTATGCGTCATAACTTACGTAAAAATTATTCGATTTGGATGACACGTTAGTATGTTGTAGGGGTCTGGCTATAAAATGGGCGAAATGGGGTCAACGAATCCTATTGAAAATGAGCGAAACATGGTCAAAGGTTATAGGACACAGGAGCGGAATCTATTCCATAGCCTTCATGCATCATAACTTACGTAAAAATGCTTCGATTGCGACAAAACTTTATCATGTTATTTCGGAGGTATACTGAACCGGTTCTGTAGAATATCATCGAAATGGGATCAAAGGTCAGGGCACAGGAGCGAGATTTATTCCACAGCCATTCTCCTCATAACTTGAGTAATGATTTCTGTTATGTTGGAAAGCGTATGCATTATTTTACTAACTTGTTTAAAGCAAATGGGAGATTTACCTGTTCGCAAGTTTCTCAGTATATTACTTTATTTACATCGAAATCAATATGTGTTTGTCAACTAACCTTTAATTCCTATCCCCAGTGTAGTTTCGAAGAATACGTAACGCTTACAGTGCCGTCCTATTTCAGAATACTTCCGGAATCTCCTCGCTGGTTGGTGTCCCGAGAGCGTTATGAGGAGGCTGCAGCTGTTTTATGTGATATCGCTAAAAAGAATGGGAACGCTGTTGATCGTGACGAACTGTTGGTACAGTTAAAGGTTAGTTCACTTCGTTTTGTACTTCTTTCAGTCCAGTTTTTGCTCTCATCCTGACCCCGTTAAAGAAATTTTGCTTTTAATTCAAATGATGACACTTTTGAGGGAGAGTAATATCCCAAAAATTAGAACCGTCAAAGAGATAAAGTGTTGGTGAGAAAAATTGCCAGTGTTTGAGGGCCATAACTTCAGCCTGTTAGGACCACATATTTAAAACAACGGATCAGTAAGTAGCCCCTAATAATTGCGTTTACATACGCATACTATTTTGTATTTGAAATAATGGCCGTCCTCCGTCATAGCGCTAGATAGAGAGCATTTCCCCTTCCTGTTCACCAAACTAGGACGATTCTCTTTCGGATTCACCAAAGTAGGACGCTTGGACTTCCTATTCACCAAACTAGAACGCTTAGACTCCCTATTCACCAAACTAGGACGCTTAGACTCTCTAGTCATCAAACTAGGACGCATAGACTTCCTATTCGCCAAACTAGAACGCTTAGACGTCCTACTCACCAAACTAGGACGCTTAGACTTCTGAATTGCCAAACTAGGACGCTTAGACTTCTGAATTGCCAAACTAGGACGCTTAGACTTCTGAATTGCCAAACTAGGACGATTAACTTTCGGATTCACCAAAGTAGGACGCTTAGACTTCCTACTCACCAAACTAGGACGCTTAGACTTCCTATTTGCCAAACTAGAATGCTTAGACTCCCTATTCCCTAAACTAGGACGCTTAGACTCCCTATTCACCAAACTAGGACGCTTAGACTCCCTATTCATAAAACTAGAACGCTAAGACTCCCTATTCACAAAACTAGGACGCTTAGACTCCCTATTCACCAAACTAGAACGCTTAGACTCTCTATTCAACGAACTAGGACGCTTAGACTCCCTATTCACCAAACTAGGACGCTTAGACTTCCTACTCACGAAACTAGAACGCTTAGACTTCCTACTCACCAAACTAGGACGCTTAGACTTCCTACTCACCAAACTAGGACGCTTAGACTTCCTATTCACCAAACTAGGACGCTTAGACTCCCTATTCACCAAACTAGGACGATTAGACTCTCTAGTCATCAAACTAGGACGCATAGACTTCCTATTCGCCAAACTAGAACGCTTAGACGTCATACTCACCAAACTAGAGAGCTTAGACTTCTGAATTGCCAAACTAGGACGATTAACTTTCGGATTCACCAAAGTAGGACGCTTAGACTTCCTACTCACTAAACTAGAACGCTTAGACTTCCTACTCACCAAACTAGGACGCTTAGACTTCCTATTCACCAAACTAGGACGCTTAGACTCCCTATTCACCAAACTAGGACAGCTTAGACTCTCTAGTCATCAAACTAGGACGCATAGACTTCCTATTCGCCAAACTAGAACGCTTAGACGTCCTACTCACCAAACTAGGGCGCTTAGACTTCTGAATTGCCAAACTAGGACGATTAACTTTCGGATTCACCAAAGTAGGACGCTTAGACTTCCTACTCACCAAACTAGAACGCTTAGACTTCCTACTCACCAAACTAGGACGCTTAGACTTCCTATTCACCAAACTAGGACGCTTAGACTCCCTATTCACCAAACTAGGACGCTTAGACTCTCTAGTCATCAAACTAGGACGCATAGACTTCCTATTCGCCAAACTAGAACGCTTAGACGTCCTACTCACCAAACTAGGGCGCTTAGACTTCTGAATTGCTAAACTAGGACGATTAACTTTCGGATTCACCAAAGTAGGACGCTTAGACTTCTGAATTGCCAAACTAGGACGATTAACTTTCGGATTCACCAAAGTAGGACGCTTAGACTTCCTACTCACCAAACTAGAACGCTTAGACTTCCTACTCACCAAACTAGGACGCTTAGACTTCCTATTCACCAAACTAGGACGCTTAGACTCCCTATTCACCAAACTAGGACGCTTAGACTTCCTACTCACGAAACTAGAGCGCTTAGACTTCCTATTCGCCAAACTAGAACGCTTAAACTCCCTATTCACCAAACTAGGACTCTTAGACTTCTGAATTGCCAACCTAGGACGCTTATACGTGGTCGAGTCACATTATTGGGACCACCAGCTAATATCCAGAGTAACCGCCGTGTGCATCAGCTAGACGGGCTAGGAGTGACTCAATAAGGTGCTGGAAGGTGCTGCAAGGTGCTCACAGGTATGTAGCCATGCTGACTGCAGTGCATCTGACAGCTGCAGGAGGGTACGTGACGGAGTTTCCATGGAGCGGTCAACACGACCGAGGTGTTCCAACAGATGATCAATTGGGTTTAAGTGTGGGAAATTAGAGGTCCGGGAAGTACTTTCAACTCTTCATCGTGCTCTTCCAACCACTCTTAGGCATTTCTAGCTGTGTGACACGTCGCATTGTCGTGTGGAAGATCCCATACTCCGGGGGAGAATATCAGCATGTATGGGTGTACGTGTTATGCAAGGATGGATTCAAAACGAAAACGTTGCCTGGACTGATGAGTCGATATTCACGTTGGTACATGCGGATGGCAGGATACGAGTACGGCGCAAACCACATGAAGCGATGGATCCTTCTTGCCATCAGGGTACTCTTCAAGCTGGTGGGGGTGGCATTCTCGTCTGGGAGACTGTTTATGTGGACTGAAATGGGACCACTGGCACGTGTGACATCGTCCCTCACAGTTCAACGTTACCGGGATATCCTGGACGACCATTTGCTCCCGTTTGTGCGTCTTCAACATCCCACTGGGGACCTCATCCCGCAACAAGACAATGCAGCTACCGAATTGTATCCGAATGGTTGGATGAACACTCCACCGACGTGACCTCGCTTCCTTGGCCAGCTAGGTCACGTGACCTCAATCCCATCTGGGATGCCATCGAGAGAGATGACCCCTTCCATCAAATGTTCGTGAACTGTGGGAGCCTGTTCAGGGGTCGTGGATCCGTATGGCTTCCCAACGTTTCCGGTGTCTTGTCGAGTCCATGCCGAGACGAATCGCCGTCGTCATCAGGGCGAAAGGTGGTGCTATACGTTACTAGACAGGTATCTCTAATTCAATTGCTCTTTAGTGTATAGTAACCCTTCTTCTTCATTGCAGGTAAAATAATGGATTCCAAGCAGAAGCACCGTGCCATCATTCAGTTCTTGACAAAGGAAGGGTGCAGGCTGTCCTTTATTCGCAGAAGCTTACAGAATCTTTACGGAGATGACACCATTAGCAAGAGCAATGCCTACAAATGGATGAAGAAGTTTAAAAAAGGGGAAACCAGCATTGAAGACAAACCACGCAGTGGGAGACCATCATCTGCGACCACTGACACGAATCGTCAGCGAGTGGCTGAATTAATTCGCGCGGAGAGACGCGTCACAATCCGTGAGCTTGTTACACAACTGGACTGTGGTCACAATGCCACACAGAAGATGGTGGAAGACTGAGGTTATCTGAAAGTGTGTGCAAAGTGGGTACCTCGGCAGTTGACACCCGATTTGAAGGAGAGGAAGGTGAGAGTCTGCTCTAATCTGCCGGAAGCGTTTTAAGCCAATGAAGACACGTGTTTTTTTCGATCTGGTGACAGGAGATGAAACGTGGGTGTATCTTTACGATTCGGAAACGGAGAATCAATCCATGGAATGGCATCACGCCTTTTCACCAATACCTAAGAAGTTTAACAGATAGCGATCAGCACAGAAAGTCATGGTGATTGGGTGGAGGGGGGGGTTGAAAGGGATGTCATCCTCCTTGATTTTCTTCAAAGTCGCCAAACCGTGACGCGACCAGCGAGCGGTACATTGACACACTCAAGAAGTTTAGAGAAGCCATAAGGAGGAAGAGACCGAACAAGAATCTGAAAAGGATCTACATTCACCATGACAACGCGAGACCGCACACATCTTTGACAACAAATCAGGTGATCAGCAAATTAGGCTGGTCGGTGTTCCACCATATAGCCCAGATCTCGCGCCCACCGACTTCCACCTGTGCGGTACAATGAAGGACAGTCTCCAGGGATAAAGACTGTTCATACCTGAAGTTTTTCAAAGAGGATTCGAGAGTTGGATTTCACGATGGTGCAAATGCATTGCTTGTGGTGGAGACTATAAACTCTTTCTACGTTTATCTACACATAGCAACCGAAAAATGGTTATCCGGTCACCGCTGGGTATCCGAACCCCAGATCTCTCAATATCTAGCCGAGTGTGTTCACTCATAGCACCGTTGATTGCTGGTCACCGTAGCTTAAGGCGAACGCACTCGGCTAGATATCGAGAGATCTGGGTTACGATCCCGCAGAGGTGGCCGGATAAAAAAAATTTCGGTTGCTATGTGCTGATAAACATGGAAAGAGCGATGCATTTGTTTTTTCACTGACACTAGTTATTTACAGGATTTTCCATATGGAGACCATATTGAGTAGTACCTTTGTATAGAGGAAGAGTTACTCTACCAACATGTGCAATTTGAACGACCTCTGTAAGTTAATAAAAAAGTTATGCCCACTTCTGCATTACTTTCGCTACAACAATCTATGCTATTAAGATAATGAAAACGAGAGGTAAGTTGTAGTCTTCGCCTACTTCTCTTCATTAATTTGTTTATTCAGACTATGTATTCTACTTTTACGAATATTTTTACACTCACTGTCATAAAAATCTGCCCACCAAGAACAGAAGTGATTACAACATCACAGCAGCAGGACGATTTCCCGCGGACATACGGTATATATTCCGGCCAGCGTTAGTACCGTGTCGGATCGCCTCGTGCTCGGATACGTACGGTGATACGGTCCGGAATGGAGTCAAAGAGACGCTGTATGTTATCCTGGGACAGACTGGCCCACATTTCTTGCGACTGACGCTCTAAATCACGAACACTCGGACATGGAGAACGCTGGCGTCCCATCGGGTCGCACACGTGCTCTTTTGGAGAGAGATCAGGTGATCTGGCAGGCCACGGAAGCCTCGAAGCGTGACGTAGACAGTCCTGGGAAACCCGCGCCGTGTGTGTGGAAGGGTGTTATCTTGTCGGAAAATGGCTCCAGGTATCCCCACCAAAAAAAAAAAAAAAAAAAAAAGGCAGCACATGGGGTAGCAGGATCTCCTGTACGTACCGCTGGGCTGTAAACGTCCCTCAAATGACTGCGAGGGAAGTCCGGCTGTCATACGCGATCCGGCTGTCATACGCGATGGCTCCCCAGACCATCACGCCTGCAATTTGGGACGAGTGCCGCTGTACAGTAAGGTTTGGATTCTATCGCTCACCTGCGGTCCTCCACACTCTGACAAGGTGGTCGTCTGTTCCCATACAGAAGCGGGATTCGTCGCTGAACACTATACGTCGCCAGTCCGCAGCATTCCGCGTTCCTCACTGCTTACACCACTGCAATCAACACCGACGATGGTCAGGTGTTAATGGCGTAAAACGTAAGGGCCGCCGAGAGTGCAGATTCGCCTCTTCCAGGCGTTTAGAAATGATTCTGGCGGACACGGGTGTCCCTTGTACAGCCGCCACATGTCCCTGGATATTGGACAAAGACGTCCTTGCATCTGTGCGTGCCGCTCTCACGATCCCACAGTCATGTCTGCTGGTGGTGTGTCTGTTTCGTCCAGAGGCAGTCCGCCGTGTCTGGGTGCCTTCTCATGTTCATTGCTCCCAACACGATCGCACCGAACTGTCCGACCGGCACAAATGGTGGCCGATTCTGCGCGCCGGCCACCCTGCCTCTTTATCCCGACGATACGGCCTCGTTCAAACTCCGTCAGTTGCCCGTACGCACACCTGCAGTATCTCCTCGGCATGACAATCGCTCTCAGGGATCTCACCTGACTCTTACCGTGCACTTCGGCACGCATGTGGAGTCCCCTGCGCGGAGCCTTCTAAGCCCCCAAGGATTGCGATTGCAGCGCCGGTCTTGGATGGGCGGGCATGCGGAATCACACGAAACTTTCATCATTCACATGTCTGCCCTCACCGGAGCTATTCTCCTAGTTTCGCGTTAATCACAGGGTTTTTTTTTTTCTTGTTCCGCGGATTTTTATGACATTGAATGCATAAAAAGAGATTTAAACTGATTTACGAAAAGTTTGTACTCAAAAGTTCAATTTACTGTTCAAATTCAACTACTTTTTACGGTCATCAAACAGAAGTCATCGCTCTTTCCACGTTTGTAAGTGAATCACGGAAAAATTCTCATTGGCCGCCACCGGGAATCGAACCCATTGTCTTCTTTTTTTTTTTTTTTTTTTTTTTTATTGGAGGTTTAACGACCACCGTGAGCAACTCAATGGGCTATAAGCAGTCGCCCGTCCCTAATTTAGGGTCACTGGTTCCAGGGAAGGGAGAGAGCCAGTGCCGTAAGACAAACACAACATCCATTCATTGATTGATTGGAGGTTTAACGACCACCGTGAGCAACTCAATGGGCTATAAGCAGTCGCCCGTCCCTAATTTAGGGTCACTGGTTCCAGGGAAGGGAGAGAGCCAGTGCCGTAAGACAAACACAACATCCATTCATTGATTGATTGGAGGTTTAACGACCACCGTGAGCAACTCAATGGGCTATAAGCAGTCGCCCGTCCCTAATTTAGGGTCACTGGTTCCAGGGAAGGGAGAGAGCCAGTGCCGTAAGACAAACACAACATCCATTCATTGATTGATTGGAGGTTTAACGACCACCGTGAGCAACTCAATGGGCTATAAGCAGTCGCCCGTCCCTAATTTAGGGTCACTGGTTCCAGGGAAGGGAGAGAGCCAGTGCCGTAAGACAAACACAACATCCATTCATTGATTGATTGGAGGTTTAACGACCACCGTGAGCAACTCAATGGGCTATAAGCAGTCGCCCGTCCCTAATTTAGGGTCGCTGGTTCCAGGGAAGGGAGAGAGCCAGTGCCGTAAGACAAACACAACATCCATTCATTGATTGATTGGAGGTTTAACGACCACCGTGAGCAACTCAATGGGCTATAAGCAGTCGCCCTTCCCTAATTTAGGGTCACTGGTTCCAGGGAAGAGAGAGAGCCAGTGCCGTAAGACAAACACAACATCCATTCATTGATTGATTGGAGGTTTAACGACCACCGTGAGCAACTCAATGGGCTATAAGCAGTCGCCCGTCCCTAATTTAGGGTCACTGGTTCCAGGGAAGGGAGAGAGCCAGTGCCGTAAGACAAACACAACATCCATTCATTGATTGATTGGAGGTTTAACGACCACCGTGAGCTACTCAATGGGCTATAAGCAGTCGCCCGTCCCTAATTTAGGGTCACTGGTTCCAGGGAAGGAGAGAGAGCCAGTGCCGTAAGACAAACACAACATCCATTCATTGATTGATTGGAGGTTTAACGACCACCGTGAGCAACTCAATGGGCTATAAGCAGTCGCCCGTCCCTAATTTAGGGTCACTGGTTCCAGGGAAGAGAGAGAGCCAGTGCCGTAAGACAAACACAACATCCATTCATTGATTGATTGGAGGTTTAACGACCACCGTGAGCAACTCAATGGGCTATAAGCAGTCGCCCGTCCCTAATTTAGGGTCACTGGTTCCAGGGAAGGAGAGAGCCAGTGCCGTAAGACAAACACAACATCCATTCATTGATTGATTGGAGGTTTAACGACCACCGTGAGCAACTCAATGGGCTATAAGCAGTCGCCCGTCCCTAATTTAGGGTCACTGGTTCCAGGGAAGGAGAGAGCCAGTGCCGTAAGACAAACACAACATCCATTCATTCATTGATTGGAGGTTTAACGACCACCGTGAGCAACTCAATGGGCTATAAGCAGTCGCCCGTCCCTAATTTAGGGTCACTGGTTCCAGGGAAGGGAGAGAGCCAGTGCCGTAAGACAAACACAACATCCATTCATTGATTGATTGGAGGTTTAACGACCACCGTGAGCAACTCAATGGGCTATAAGCAGTCGCCCGTCCCTAATTTAGGGTCACTGGTTCCAGGGAAGGAGAGAGCCAGTGCCGTAAGACAAACACAACATCCATTCATTGATTGATTGGAGGTTTAACGACCACCGTGAGCAACTCAATGGGCTATAAGCAGTCGCCCGTCCCTAATTTAGGGTCACTGGTTCCAGGGAAGGGAGAGAGCCAGTGCCGTAAGACAAACACAACATCCATTCATTGATTGATTGGAGGTTTAACGACCACCGTGAGCAACTCAATGGGCTATAAGCAGTCGCCCGTCCCTAATTTAGGGTCACTGGTTCCAGGGAAGGGAGAGAGCCAGTGCCGTAAGACAAACACAACATCCATTCATTGATTGATTGGAGGTTTAACGACCACCGTGAGCAACTCAATGGGCTATAAGCAGTCGCCCGTCCCTAATTTAGGGTCACTGGTTCCAGGGAAGGGAGAGAGCCAGTGCCGTAAGACAAACACAACATCCATTCATTGATTGATTGGAGGTTTAACGACCACCGTGAGCAACTCAATGGGCTATAAGCAGTCGCCCGTCCCTAATTTAGGGTCACTGGTTCCAGGGAAGGGAGAGAGCCAGTGCCGTAAGACAAACACAACATCCATGTCTGACAAGGATTCGAACCCGGACCCCTTACGGACGAATAGTCAGAGGCCAGCGCCTTAAACCACTGCGCCACCGGGGCGGCTAACCCATTGTCTTCAAGTTACGCGCCGGACGTGCTACCACTGCACCACAGCGGCCTCGAATTCTTACAGACTCACATACGACTAACTGCCAAACCACATGGCAGGTTGTTTCTTGGAGCCCCGCACAATGCTGAGGATTCACCAAATACCATCTTTGATGAATCCCCAGCATTGTGCGGTGCTCCAAGAAACAACCTGCTATGTGGTTTGGCAGTTAATCACATGTGAGTCTGGAGAATTCCAGGCTGCTGTGGTGCAGTGGAAGCATGTCCGGCGCGTAACTGGAAGACCTGGGTTCGATTCCCGGTAGCGGCCGATGATAATTTTTCCGTGATTCCCTTATAAACGTGAAAAGAGCGATGACTTCTGTTTGATGTTCGTAATTCACGTCAATTGTGTATATTAATTATATTTTCCGGTATTTTTTTTATTTGATTTTATTAAGTTTTCACAATTTAAGTTCATTTCTGTTTAAGACATTTTTTTATAGCTAAGGTTTTAAATGGAACAATCGGACTTCGTTAAATAGAGATTCAACTATATATCTGAATTTTTGCTACTTTCATTTTTGTTTTTCCTTTCAGAAACTCGGCGAAAAAGTCAAGAATGAGAAAAAGGAAGATTCATCTAAGATGTCATCCTTCCATATTGTCAAATATCCACAACTGAGGAAGAAATTTATTATTATCACTTACTGCTGGTAAGTACCTCAGTTGTTGTGAACCAAATGAAGTGATTTACATACTTGCAAGTATATAGATACTGAATTTCAACACCACGTTTCACTTGGACTTTATCTCCGATGCCATAGTGCATTGTCTGCATAGAAAATCCCATCGTTGCTGGGGTACTTGAAGTCCCTGAGGGTCTGCAAATGGTCACCCAGACGATTACCAATCAATCACGTGTTCACGAGGACCGGGGACCCCAACTGTGCCACGTAAAGACACCCCGCACATGTACACGTATAGGTGTTCATAGCTTATGCGATAAAGTTAACACACTGTCTTTCATTCAGGCATGAAATATTACATCTGAGTTATCTGCTGAGTACCGGGCACTTGGGCACTTTTCAACAGATGAAGGCATAGTACACTGGCGAAAAGTGAAAAAAGAACACCAAGAAGGAGACGTCTGATACCAACGAAATTTATACATAACGGAATACAGAGGATAACGTGATCAAAACATTATGGCAAAATACAGCTGTATTTGCTGGTAAACTGAAAAATAACATTTCCATGTAACATGGTTAGTACGAGGTTGAACCGCCATGAACTGCGTCACACTGTGCAATTCTGGCATGGAGTCTGTCGTACAGATGTTGGATGTAAGTTTGGGGTATTGAGTTCCAAGCATCCTCAACCTGGACGCCTCAATCGGGGATGGTCGTGGCTAGAAAGTGAAAAAAGAACACCAAGAAGGAGACGTCTGACACCAACGAAATTTATACATAACGGAATACAGAGGATAACGTGATCAAAACATTATGGCAAAATACAGCTGTATTTGCTGGTAAACTGAAAAATAACATTTCCATGTAACATGGTTAGTACGAGGTTGAACCGCCATGAACTGCGTCACACTGTGCAATTCTGGCATGGAGTCTGTCGTACAGATGTTGGATGTAAGTTTGGGGTATTGAGTTCCAAGCATCCTCAACCTGGACGCCTCAATCGGGGATGGTCGTGGCTCGAAAGTGAAAAAAGAAGACCAAGAAGGAGACGTCTGACACCAACGAAATTTATACATAACGGAATACAGAGGATAACGTGATCAAAACATTATGGCAAAATACAGCTGTATTTGCTGGTAAACTGAAAAATAACATTTCCATGTAACATGGTTAGTACGAGGTTGAACCGCCATGAACTGCGTCACACTGTGCAATTCTGGCATGGAGTCTGTCGTACAGATGTTGGATGTAAGTTTGGGGTATTGAGTTCCAAGCATCCTCAACCTGGACGCCTCAATCGGGGATGGTCGTGGCTCGAAAGTGAAAAAAGAAGACCAAGAAGGAGACGTCTGACACCAACGAAATTTATACATAACGGAATACAGAGGATAACGTGATCAAAACATTATGGCAAAATACAGCTGTATTTGCTGGTAAACTGAAAAATAACATTTCCATGTAACATGGTTAGTACGAGGTTGAACCGCCATGAACTGCGTCACACTGTGCAATTCTGGCATGGAGTCTGTCGTACAGATGTTGGATGTAAGTTTGGGGTATTGAGTTCCAAGCATCCTCAACCTGGACGCCTCAATCGGGGATGGTCGTGGCTGGAAAGTGAAAAAGAAGACCAAGAAGGAGACGTCTGATACCAACGAAATTTATACATAACGGAATACAGAGGATAACGTGATCAAAACATTATGGCAAAATACAGCTGTATTTGCTGGTAAACTGAAAAATAACATTTCCATGTAACATGGTTAGTACGAGGTTGAACCGCCATGAACTGCGTCACACTGTGCAATTCTGGCATGGAGTCTGTCGTACAGATGTTGGATGTAAGTTTGGGGTATTGAGTTCCAAGCATCCTCAACCTGGACGCCTCAATCGGGGATGGTCGTGGCTGGAAAGTGAAAAAAGAAGACCAAGAAGGAGACGTCTGATACCAACGAAATTTATACATAACGGAATACAGAGGATAACGTGATCAAAACATTATGGCAAAATACAGCTGTATTTGCTGGTAAACTGAAAAATAACATTTCCATGTAACATGGTTAGTACGAGGTTGAACCGCCATGAACTGCGTCACACTGTGCAATTCTGGCATGGAGTCTGTCGTACAGATGTTGGATGTAAGTTTGGGGTATTGAGTTCCAAGCATCCTCAACCTGGACGCCTCAATCGGGGATGGTCGTGGCTGGAAAGTGAAAAAAGAACACCAAGAAGGAGACGTCTGATACCAACGAAATTTGTACATAACGGAATACAGAGGATAACGTGATCAAAACATTATGGCAAAATACAGCTGTATTTGCTGGTAAACTGAAAAATAACATTTCCATGTAACATGGTTAGTACGAGGTTGAACCGCCATGAACTGCGTCACACTGTGCAATTCTGGCATGGAGTCTGTCGTACAGATGTTGGATGTAAGTTTGGGGTATTGAGTTCCAAGCATCCTCAACCTGGACGCCTCAATCGGGGATGGTCGTGGCTAGAAAGTGAAAAAAGAACACCAAGAAGAAGACGTCTGATACCAACGAAATTTATACAGCATAATAACGGAATACAGAGGATAACGTGATCAAAACATTATGGCAAAATACAGCTGTATTTGCTGGTAAACTGAAAAAAACATTTCCATGTAACATGGTTAGTACGACGTTGAACCGCCATGAACTGCGTCACACTCTGCAATTCTGGCATGGAGTCTGTCGTACAGATGTTGGATGTAAGTTTGGGGTATTGAGTTCCAAGCATCCTCAACCTGGACGCCTCAATCGGGGATGGTCGTGGCTAGAAAGTGAAAAAAGAACACCAAGAAGGAGACGTCTGATACCAACGAAATTTATACATAACGGAATACAGAGAATAACGCGATCAAAACATTATGGCAAAATACAGCTGTATTTGCTGGTAAACTGAAAAAAACATTTCCATGTAACATGGTTAGTACGACGTTGAACCGCCATGAACTGCGTCACACTGTGCAATTCTGGCATGGAGTCTGTCGTACAGATGTTGGATGGAAGTTTGGGGTATTGAGTTCCAAGCATCCTCAACCTGGACGCGTAAATCGGGGATGGTCGTGGCTGGAAAGTGAAAAAAGAACACCAAGAAGGAGACGTCTGATACGAACGAAATTTATACAGCATAATAACGGAATACAGAGAATAACGTGATCAAAACATTGTGGCAAAATACAGCTGTATTTGCTGGTAAACTGAAAAATAACATTTTCATGTAACATGGTTAGTACGAGGTTGAACCGCCATGAACTACGTCACACTGTGCAATTCTGGCATGGAGTCTGTCGTACAGATGTTGGATGTAAGTTTGGGGTATTGAGTTCCAAGCATCCTCAACCTGGACGCGTAAATCGGGGATGGTCGTGGCTGGAAAGTGAAAAAAGAACACCAAGAAGGAGACGTCTGATACGAACGAAATTTATACAGCATAATAACGGAATACAGAGAATAACGTGATCAAAACATTGTGGCAAAATACAGCTGTATTTGCTGGTAAACTGAAAAATAACATTTTCATGTAACATGGTTAGTACGAGGTTGAACCGCCATGAACTACGTCACACTGTGCAATTCTGGCATGGAGTCTGTCGTACAGATGTTGGATGTAAGTTTGGGGTATTGAGTTCCAAGCATCCTCAACCTGGACGCCTCAATCGGGGATGGTCGTGGCTGGAAAGTGAAAAAGAACACCAAGAAGGAGACGTCTGATACCAACGAAATTTATACATAACGGAATACAGAGGATTACGTGATCAAAACATTATGGCAAAATACAGCTGTATTTACTGGTAAACTGAAAAATAACATTTCCATGTAACATGGTTAGTACGAGGTTGAACCGCCATGAACTGCGTCACATTGTGCAATTCTGGCATGGAGTCTGTCGTACAGATGTTGGATGTAAGTTTGGGGTATTGAGTTCCAAGCATCCTCAACCTGGACGCCTAAATCGGGGATGGTCGTGGCTAGGAAGTGAAAAAAGAACACCAAGAAGGAGACGTCTGATACCAACGAAATTTATACAGCATAATAACGGAATACAGAGGATAACGTGATCAAAACATTATGGCAAAATACAGCTGTATTTGCTGGTAAACAGAAAAATAAAATTTCCATGTAACATGGTTAGTACGAGGTTGAACCGCCATGAACTGCGTCACACTGGGCAATTCTGGCATGGAGTCTGTCGTACAGATGTTGGATGTAAGTTTGGGGTATTGAGTTCCAAGCATCCTCAACCTGGACGCCTCAATCGGGGATGGTCGTGGCTGGAAAGTGAAAAAAGAACACCAAGAAGGAGACGTCTGATACCAACGAAATTTATACAGCATAATAACGGAATACAGAGGATAACGTGATCAAAACATTATGGTAAAATACAGCAGTATTTGCTGGTAAACTGAAAAAATAACATTTTCATGTAACATGAGTAGTACGAGGTTGAACCGCCATGAACTGCGTCACACTGTGCAATTCTGGCATGGAGTCTGTCGTACAGATGTTGGGTGTAAGTTTGGGGTATTGAGTTCCAAGCATCCTCAACCGGGACGCCTCAATCGGGGATGGTCGTGGCTAGAAAGTGAAAAAAGAACACCAAGAAGGAGACGTCTGATACCAACGAAATTTATACATAACGGAATACAGAGGATAACGCGATCAAAACATTATGGCAAAATATAGCTGTATTTGCTGGTAAACTGAAAAATAACATTTCCATGTAACATGGTTAGTACGAGGTTGAACCGCCATGAACTGCGTCACACTGTGCAATTCTAGCATGGAGTCTGTCGTAGAGATGTTGGGTGTAAGTTTGGGGTATTGAGTTCCAAGCATCCTCAACCTGGACGCCTCAATCGGGGATGGTCGTGGCTGGAAAGTGAAAAAAGAACACCAAGAAGGAGACGTCTGATACCAACGAAATTTATACATAACGGAATACAGAGGATAACGTGATCAAAACATTATAGCAAAATACAGCTGTATTTGCTGGTAAACTGAAAAATAACATTTCCATGTAACATGGTTAGTACGAGGTTAAACCGCCATGAACTGCGTCACATTGTGCAATTCTGGCATGGAGTCTGTCGTACAGATGTTGGATGTAAGTTTGGGGTATTGAGTTCCAAGCATCCTCAACCTGGACGCCTAAATCGGGGATGGTCGTGGCTAGGAAGTGAAAAAAGAACACCAAGAAGGAGACGTCTGATACCAACGAAATTTATACAGCATAATAACGGAATACAGAGGATAACGTGATCAAAACATTATGGCAAAATACAGCTGTATTTGCTGGTAAACTGAAAAATAACATTTCCATGTAACATGGTTAGTACGAGGTTGAACCGCCATGAACTGCGTCACACTGTGCAATTCTGGCATGGAGTCTGTCGTACATATGTTGGATGTAAGTTTGGGGTTTGAGTTCCAAGCATCCTCAACCTGGACGCCACAATCGGGGATGGTCGTGGCTGGAAAGTGAAAAAAGAACACCAAGAAGGAGACGTCTGATACCGACGAAATTTATACAGCATAATAACGGAATACAGAGGATAACGTGATCAAAACATTATGGTAAAATACAGCAGTATTTGCTGGTAAACTGAAAAAATAACATTTTCATGTAACATGAGTAGTACGAGGTTGAACCGTCATTAACTGCGTCACACTGTGCAATTCTGGCATGGAGTCTGTCGTACAGATGTTGGGTGTAAGTTTGGGGTATTGAGTTCCAAGCATCCTCAACCTGGACGCCTCAATCGGGGATGGTCGTGGCTAGAAAGTGAAAAAAGAACACCAAGAAGGAGACGTCTGATACCAACGAAATTTATACATAACGGAATACAGAGGATAACGCGATCAAAACATTATGGCAAAATACAGCTGTATTTGCTGGTAAACTGAAAAATAACATTTCCATGTAACATGGTTAGTACGAGGTTGAACCGCCATGAACTGCGTCACACTGTGCAATTCTAGCATGGAGTCTGTCGTACAGATGTTGGGTGTAAGTTTGGGGTATTGAGTTCCAAGCATCCTCAACCTGGACGCCTCAATCGGGGATGGTCGTGGCTAGAAAGTGAAAAAAGAACACCAAGAAGGAGACGTCTGATACCAACGAAATTTATACATAACGGAATACAGAGGATAACGCGATCAAAACATTATGGCAAAATACAGCTGTATTTGCTGGTAAACTGAAAAATAACATTTCCATGTAACATGGTTAGTACGAGGTTGAACCGCCATGAACTGCGTCACACTGTGCAATTCTGGCATGGAGTCTGTCGTATAGATGTTGGATGTAAGTTTGGGATATTGAGTTCCAAGCATCCTTAACCTGGACGCCTCAATCGCGGATGGTCGTGGCTGGAAAGTGAAAACAGAACACCAAAAAGGAGACGTCTGATACCAACGAAATTTATACAGCATAATAACGGAATACAGAGGATAACGTGATCAAAACATTATGGCAAAATACAGCTGTATTTGCTTTTAAACTGAAAAATAACATTTCCATATAACATGGTTAGTACGAGGTTGAACCGCCATGAACTGCGTCACACTGTGCAATTCTGGCATGGAGTCTGTCGTACAGATGTTGGATGTAAGTTTGGGGTATTGAGTTCCAAGCATCCTCAACCTGGACGCCTAAATCGGGGATGGTCGTGGCTAGAAAGTGAAAAAAGAACACCAAGAAGGAGACGTCTGATACGAACGAAATTTATACAGCATAATAACGGAATACAGAGGATAACGTGATCAAAACATTGTGGCAAAATACAGCTGTATTTGCTGGTAAACTGAAAAATAACATTTCCATGTAACATGGTTAGTACGAGGTTGAACCGCCATGAACTGCGTCACACTGTGCAATTCTGGCATGGAGTCTGTCGTACAGATGTTGGATGTAAGTTTGGGGTATTGATTTCCAAGCATCCTCAACCTGGATACCTCAATCGGGGATGGTCGTGGCTGGAAAGTGAAAAAGAACACCAAGAAGGAGACGTCTGATACCAACGAAATTTATACATAACGGAATACAGAAGTCAACGTGATCAAAACATTATGGCAAAATACAGCTGTATTTGCTGGTAAACTGAAAAATAACATTTCCATGTAACATGGTTAGTACGAGGTTGAACCGCCATGAACTGCGTCACACTGTGCAATTCTGGCATGGAGTCTGTCGTACAGATGTTGGATGAAAGTTTGGGGTATTGAGTTCCAAGCATCCTCAACCTGGACGCCTCAATCGGGGATGGTCGTGGCTGGAAAGTGAAAAAAGAACACCAAAAAGGAGACGTCTGATACCAACGAAATTTATACATAACGGAATACAGAGGATAACGTGATCAAAACATTATGGCAAAATACAGCTGTATTTGCTGGTAAACTGAAAAATAACATTTCCATGTAACATGGTTAGTACGAGGTTGAACCGCCATGAACTGCGTCACACTGTGCAATTCTGGCATGGAGTCTGTCGTACAGATGTTGGATGTAAGTTTGGGGTATTGAGTTCCAAGCATCCTCAACCTGGACGCCTAAATCGGGGATGGTCGTGGCTAGAAAGTGAAAAAAGAACACCAAGAAGGAGACGTCTGATACCAACGAAATTTATACAGCATAATAACGGAATACAGAGGATAACGTGATCAAAACATTATGGCAAAATACAGCTGTATTTGCTGGTAAACAGAAAAATAAAATTTCCATGTAACATGGTTAGTACGAGGTTGAACCGCCATGAACTGCGTCACACTGGGCAATTCTGGCATGGAGTCTGTCGTACAGATGTTGGATGTAAGTTTGGGGTATTGAGTTCCAAGCATCCTCAACCTGGACGCCTCAATCGGGGATGGTCGTGGCTGGAAAGTGAAAAAAGAACACCAAGAAGGAGACGTCTGATACCAACGAAATTTATACAGCATAATAACGGAATACAGAGGATAACGTGATCAAAACATTATGGTAAAATACAGCAGTATTTTATGGTAAACTGAAAAATAACATTTTCATGTAACATGAGTAGTACGAGGTTGAACCGCCATGAACTGCGTCACACTGTGCAATTCTAGCATGGAGTCTGTCGTACAGATGTTGGGTGTAAGTTTGGGGTATTGAGTTCCAAGCATCCTCAACCTGGACGCCTCAATCGGGGATGGTCGTGGCTGGAAAGTGAAAAAAGAACACCAAGAAGGAGACGTCTGATACCAACGAAATTTATACAGCATAATAACGGAATACAGAGGATAACGTGATCAAAACATTATGGTAAAATACAGCAGTATTTTATGGTAAACTGAAAAAATAACATTTTCATGTAACATGAGTAGTACGAGGTTGAACCGCCATGAACTGCGTCACACTGTGCAATTCTGGCATGGAGTCTGTCGTACAGATGTTGGATGTAAGTTTGGGGTATTGAGTTCCAAGCATCCTCAACCTGGAGGCCTCAATCGGGGATGGTCGTGGCTAGAAAGTGAAAAAAGAACACCAAGAAGGAGACGTCTGATACCAACGAAATTTATACATAACGGAATACAGAGGATAACGCGATCAAAACATTATGGCAAAAGACAGCTGTATTTGCTTTTAAACTGAAAAATAACATTTCCATGTAACATGGTTAGTACGAGGTTGAACCGCCATGAACTGCGTCACACTGGGTAATTCTGGCATGGAGTCTGTCGTACAGATGTTGGATGTAAGTTTGGGGTATTGAGTTCCAAGCATCCTCAACCTGGACGCCAAAATCGGGGATGGTCGTGGCTAGAAAGTGAAAAAAGAACACCAAGAAGGAGACGTCTGATACCAACGAAATTTATATAGCATAATAACGGAATACAGAGGATAACGTGATCAAAACATTATGGCAAAATACAGCTGTATTTGCTGGTAAACTGAAAAATAACATTTCCATGTAACATGGTTAGTACGAGGTTGAACCGCCATGAACTGCGTCACACTGGGCAATTCTGGCATGGAGTCTGTCGTACAGATGTTGGATGTAAGTTTGGGGTATTCAGTTAAAAGCATCCTCAACCTGGACGCCTCAATCGGGGATGGTCGTGGCTGGAAAGTGAAAAAAGAACACCAAGAAGGAGACGTCTGATACCAACGAAATTTATACATAACGGAATACAGAGGATAACGTGATCAAAACATTATGGCAAAATACAGCTGTGTTTGCTGGTAAACTGAAAAATAACATTTCCACGTAACATGGTTAGTACGAGGTTGAACCGCCATGAACTGCGTCACACTGGGCAATTCTGGCATGGAGTCTGTCGTACAGATGTTGGATGTAAGTTTGGGGTATTGAGTTCCAAGCATCCTCAACCTAGACGCCTAAATCGGAGATGGTCGTGGCTGGCCGTGGAGACCGGATAAGTCGTTGTCCCATAAAATCCCACACGTGCTCAATGGGGGACAAATCCGGTGAACCATGGAAGTTGTCTCACACCATGAAGTGCATGTTGCGTTGCACGTGCCGTGTGTAGGCGTGCGTTATCTTGCTGGAAAACACCACGATGGACCGACCTTACAAATGGCACAACAACGGGCTGAATGATGTTGTTGATGTAGGAGGTGCTGTTTAACGTACCCGGTACAAACACTAGTTGTGTACAAGAGTGATAGCTGATCGCTCCCCACACCACGAGACCAGGTGTAGGCCCTGTGTGTCGCTGGCGGATGCAAGAAGTTTGGAGACGGTCCCCTGTGCGTCTGCGAACACGCATGCGGCCATCGGAGGCTCCCAAGCAGAATCTGCTTTCATCGCTGAACACGACAGATCGCCATTGCGTTCTCCAGTGCAGACGTTGGCGACACCACTGCAGCCGTTCCTGACGGTGGGCTGGAGTCGGAGGTACACATGCCAGAGGCACACGTGCACGTAGTCCTGCATCCAGTAGACGGTTGCGGATTGTTCGCACAGTTTCCTCAGGTGCAACGGCAGCTCGGATTTGCTTCGCAGTGGATGTTCTGCTTGACAGCGCCGCTCGATCGGTCCGCTCATCAGTCCGTCTGTGACTCTCGCGTTAGAATGTTCCTCGGACCATCGACGCCACCATCGTACCACCACCGATACTTCCCGCCCAATACGACGATACGACCACCCGGCCTCGCGGAGTCCGACTAGACGACCTCGCTCAAAGTCCGATAACTGCTGAAATCGTACACGTCTTCCATGTCCAGGCATTGCAGCTTCTTCAGGGTCTTCGCACGTGTCCGTATACGCCGACGACTGATTCCATTCACTTCGCCGTACTCCTTAAATACCACCGACGATAATTTGCATATTATGCCGTGCTGTGGCGTAAGCGCTCACCGGTTAGTCCCGAAATTAACTTCACACCTACGTCAACTCGACCCCATTAACATATGTAAATTTCAGGATCGTCCGCCAGTTCCTTCTTGGTGTTCTTTTTTCACTTTCCGCCAGTGTATTTGCTGAAACATACTGGTAGCAGGGGTAAAATGTAGACAGGTTCCGCTTCTTTTGTCTTTTTTTCACTTTTAACTTTGTTGGTTTTACTTCTCCATAGATTTTAATGTTCTCATTTTATTCGAATTTCACCATTTTATACTTGGTTTTGTACTATTTAATTCATGTTTTACTCAATTTGTCGTTTTTATCGTTCGCTGTGATACATGCCTTTCGACCGCTGACTTACGTTCACTAGCAGAGGAAGCCGGACAACAACGGATTTAAGCCTACTTTTTCAAAGTTGGGGTGAGTCCTTTTGATTGTGCTGCTTGTAGTTTGCTTTTTGTTAATATTACCAGAAACCTGTTGACTTCTACTGAAAATTGCTGCTAGTAAAAACACGTGAAGAACAGCATTTTGCTACTGTAAGTATATAGTACTTATAGATTCATATTCTTTAGCCACCTATTATTCACTATGTGCATCTATGCACTTAGGATTTTCTGGTTATTACTTGATAGTTCACATTTTTGTGACGTGTTTGGCTTTGCTTGCGCGCTCCTCAGATGTCCTTTCGATGAAATGAAGGCTTAGGTGAAGTGACCTTTCGGTCAAATGTACCTTTCGATCACGTGATTTTCGGCGAAGTGATTTTCTGTCAAGCGACCTTTCGATCAAGTGAAGATACCCGTTCCGAGCTGATGTCCGTGTTCGTGTGTGGTGCAGACCACATGAGGCTATGGATCCAATCTGTCAACAAGGCACTGTGCAAGCTGATGGTGACTTTATACACTAAAGAGAAATTGAATTAGAAACAGCTGGCGTTATGCAAATATGGTGCTGTGGGCGGCCTTGTAAACGGAAATGACATGTCGTATGCAGCGATCCGACAATATAGGAAGTGATGCGACGGGAATCAGTTACAGTCGGACGCAGTATGGTTAAGACGAAGGATTTGATCGTGGGCAAATTGTCGGGGCCCGACGAATAGGTCACTCCATCTCGGAAGTCGTGCAGGCTCTGTGATTTTCACGAGCCACTGTGTCACGTGTGCACTGTGAGTACATCGAATCCGGTAAAACCATCCCTGCAAGGGCTAACTTCCGTGGACAACAGCGTGTGGATGAGCGGGGTCATCGTCGGCTAGCTCGCATTGTAACAGCGGATAGACGGGCCACAGTGCAAGACATCACTCGGCAATTTAACGCTGGTGCACAAAAACGTGTAAGCAGCCACACCATCCAGAACCATCTCTTCGCTATGGAGTACAAAAGCCATCGTCCCACGAGGGTATCGCCGCTGACCGCACATCACAGGGTGCAAAGATTAGCATGGGCGCGAGAACATCGCCACTCGACCCTTAGACATGTGAACTGGACCCTGGACTGATGAGTCGAGATTCACTTTGGTACATGCGGATGGCAGGATACGAGTACGGCGCAAACCACATGAAGCGATGGATCCTTCTTGCCAGTAGGATACTCTTCAAGCTAGTGGGGGTGGCATTCTCGTCTGGGGACTGTTTACGTGGACTGAAATGGGACCCCGGGTACGTGTGACATCGTCCCTCACAGGTCAAACTTATCTGGGATATCCTGGACGACCATTTGCTCCCGTTTGTGCGTCTTCAACATCCCACTGGGGACCTCATCCTGCAACAAGACAATGCAGCTCCCGAATTGTATCCGAATGGTTGGATGAACACTCCACCGACGTGACCTCGCTTCCTTAACCAGCTAGGTTACCTGACCTCAATCCCATCGAGCACATCTGGGATGTCCTCGAGGGAGATGTTCGAGGCTCTGACCCCCCTCCATCAAATCTTCGTGAACTGTGGGAGCTTGTTCGGGTGTCGTGGATCCGTATGGCTTCCCAACGCTTCCTGTGTCTTGTCGAGTCCATGCCGAGACGAACCGCCGCAGTCTGAAAAGGCGAAAGGTGGTGCTACACGTTATTAGACAGGTACACACAAGTTTGATCACCCGCCAAAAATTATTGGAGCTTGGCTGGGATGTGTTGCCACACACAGCATACTCGCCTGACCTTGCGCCGTCAGACTTCCACCTGCTTCGCTCTCTTCAACAGTCCTTGCGTGGTATAACGTTCAATTCAGATGAGGCTGTAAATCAGCACCTTGTAGAGTTTTTCGCTACGAAAGACAGGTCCTTCTATGAACGAGGCATTTTGCAGCTCACTGAAAGGTGGCAAAAGGTTATCGAACAAAACGGGCATTATATCATTGATTGATCTTTGTTCTTTCTATCAATAAATGACCTTTGCAAAACATGGCTAAAATACGTCATGACTTTTCCGACACCCAATAAAAAAATTTTTAAGATACGTCGTAAGTCACATCGTTATTTAAAAAAGAGAAAAAGAAACTTCCTGAAACATATTTGGAGTTTGTGATTGACAGAGAGGTCGTATATCTACTCCCGAGTTTCGTTCCCCCTCTCCACCGTGTTTGTGACAAACAATCGACTTTAATGACAAAGCCAAACATCGCCCCATTCAGTAAATATGCACTCCTTTTTGCTCACTCTTAGTCTTCAGAAAAGGTTATTGTTTGTTTGATTTTTACAGCCGGGGCACACTCAATTTAATAACAAATGTAAGAAGGTTGTTAAACTCATTCACTTTTTTACTATCAGTGGCAATGTTATTCTGAGCGATCGGCCAAGTTTGAACACTTTCGTTTTCGGGATGCATTGTTCAAGTTACCGCTGTTCTGTAGATTGTCTTGCCTCTCTTCTTCGCCGTCGCTAAGCAGGGGAAGCCGTCTCCTTTTCCAAAAGTTTGTTCTTTTCTCTCTTCATCCCGTCGAGAACTCAGCACGGTCGTAGCTCACGGCACAGTGCAACTTAAACTACTAGCTGACGCGTTCACCTCTTTCCTCTAGTTGATTCATCAGCGGGGTAGTCGAGGCCATATCGACAGATCTAAAACGGACTTTGAGACATCCTTAAAAAATGAGTTTTTCTATTAGTGAATAAAAAAAACTGGTGCATATAAAATCAAGAAAATTCTCAGCAATAACTTTCTTCTGTACCAGTAACACCCGGAAAATGACTAAATATACAACTTCAAATGAACTGATGGCGCAAAGGGCTAAGTATGCGCATTTCCATAAGGTTTCTAAATTTTGGGTTTCCCTAATTTCAACCTAAACATTTCATTAAAAAAGTCGACCTATACACGAGTATATACGGTATGTCTCTGGTATATCCTGCATTGAATGTGGATATTATTGGAGCCGTGTCGCTTGTCTGTTAGCATGGACACTCCTGGTCAGACGCCGCTCATCACGGTCATTCAGCACATGTGGTCGTCCACTGCGCTGTCCACGGTGGGTAGTAATGCCTTCCATGAGGTATTCTCGGTACACACGTGACACCGTGGATTGAGGAATGTTGAATGCTCGCACAACTTTGGAAACGGAATGGGCAGTCTGGCTCCCACTACGCTGCCTCGTTCAAACTCCGACAATACACTGGCGGAAAGTGAAAAAAGGAACACCAAGAAGGAATTGGCGGACGATCCTGAAATTTACATATGTTAATGGGGTCGAGCTTACGTAGGTGTGATGTTAATTTCGGGACCAACCGGTGAGCGCTTACGCCACAGCACGGCATAATATGCAAATTATTATTGGTGGTATTTAAGGAGTGCGGCGAAGTGAATGTAATCAGTCGTCGGCGTACGGACACGTGCAAAGACCCTGAAGAAGCTGCAATGCCTGGACATGGAAGACGTGTACGATTTCAGCAGTTATCGGACTTTGAGCGAGGTCGTCTAGTCGGACTCCGCGAGGCCGGGTGGTCGTATCGTCGTATTGCGGAGCGAATTGGACGGGAAGTATCGATGGTGGTACGATGGTGGCGTAGATGGTCCGAGGAACATTCCCACACGAGAAGACGTGGAACCGGGAATCACAGACGGACTGATGAGCGGACCGATCGACGCATAAGAAGAGCGGCGTTGTCAAGCAGAACATCCACTGCGACGCAAATCCGAGCTGCCGTTGCATCTGAGGTGACTGTGCGAACAATCCGCAACCGTCTACTGGATGCAGGACTACGTGCACGTGTGCCTCTGGCATGTGTACATCTGACTCCAGCCCACCGTCAGGAACGGCTGCAGTGGTGTCGCCATCGTCTGCACTGGAGAACGCAATGGCGATCTGTCGTGTTCAGCGATGAAAGCAGATTCTGCTTGGGTGCCTCTGATGGCCGTATGCGTGTTCGCGGACTGACAGGGGAGCGTCTCCACCCTTCTTGCATCCGCCAGCGACACACAGGCCTACACCTGGTCTCCTGGTGTGGGGAGCGATCAGCTATCACTCCCGTACACAACTAGTGTTTGTACCGGGTACGTTAAACAGCACCTCCTACATCAACAACATCATTCAGCCTGTTGTTGTGGCATTTGTAAGGTCGGTCCATCGTGGTGTTTTCCAGCAAGATAACGCACGCCCACACACGGCACGTGCAACACAACATGCACTTCAGGGTGTGAGACAACTTCCAAGTTCACCGGATTTGTCCCCATTGATCACGTGTGGGATTTTATGGGCCAACGACTTATCCGGTCTCCACGGCCAGCCACGACCATCCCCGATTGAGGCGTCCAGGTTGAGGATGCTTGGAACTCAATACCCCAAACTTCCATCCAACATCTGTACGACAGACTCCATGCCAGAATTGCACAGTGTGACGCAGTTCATGGCGGTTCAACCTCGTACTAACCATGTTACATGGAAATGTTATTTTTCAGTTTACCAGCAAGTACAGCTGTATTTTGCCATAATGTTTTGATCACGTTATCCTCTGTATTCCGTTATGTATAAATTTCGTTGGTATCAGACGTCTCCTTCTTGGTGTTCTTTTTTCACTTTCTAGCCACGACCATCCCCGATTTAGGCGTCCAGGTTGAGGATGCTTGGAACTCAATACCCCAAACTTTCATCCAACATCTGTACGACAGACTCCATGCCAGAACTGCACAGTGTGACGCAGTTCATGGCGGTTCAACCTCCTATTAACCATGTTACATGGAAATGTTATTTTTCAGTTTACCAGCAAATACAGCTGTATTTTGCCATAATGTTTTGATCACGTTATCCTCTGTATTCCGTTATTATGCTGTATAAATTTCGTTGGTATCAGACGTCTCCTTCTTGGTGTTCTTTTTTCACTTTCTAGCCACGACCATCCCCGATTGAGGCGTCCAGGTTGAGGATGCTTGGAACTCAATACCCCAAACTTACATCCAACATCTGTACGACAGACTCCATGCCAGAATTGCACAGTGTGACGCAGTTCATGGCGGTTCAACCTCGTACTACTCATGTTACATGAAAATGTTATTTTTTAACATGATAAAGTTGTCTTGCAATCGAAGCACTTTTACGTACGTTATGACGCATAAGAGCGATTAAATGGATGCCGCTCCTATCTCCTGACCTTTGACCCCATTTCGATTATATTAAACAGAATTGGTTCAGTATACCTCCGGAATAACATACTAAAGTTTTGTCTCAATAGAAGCATTTTTAGTCAAGTTATGAGTGTAATAGCTGCGGAATAAATCTCGGTCCTGTGCTCTGACCTTTGATCCCATTTCGATGATATTCAACAGAACCGGTTCAGTATACCTCCGGAATAACATGATAAAGTTGTCTTGCAATCGAAGCTTTTTTACGTACGTTATGACGCATAAGAGCGATGGAATGGATGTCGCTCCTATCTCCTGATCTTTGACCCCATTTCGATTATATTAAGCAGAATTGGTTCAGTATACCTCCGGAATAACATACTAAAGTTTTGTCTCAATAGAAGCATTTTTAGTCAAGTTATGAGTGTAATAGCTGCGGAATAAATCTCGGTCCTGTGCTCTGACCTTTGATCCCATTTCGATGATATTCAACAGAACCGGTTCAGTATACCTCCGGAACGAAATAATAAAGTTTTGTTGCAATCGAAGCATTTTTACGTACGTTATGACGCATAAGAGCGATTAAATTGATGCCGCTCCTATCTCCTGACCTTTGACCCCATTTCGATTATATTAAACAGAATTGGTTCAGTATACCTCCGGAATAACATACTAAAGTTTTGTCTCAATAGAAGCATTTTTAGTCAAGTTATGAGTGTAATAGCTGCGGAATAAATCTCGGTCCTGTGCCCTGACCTTTGATCCCATTTCAATGATATTCAACAGAACCGGTTCAGTATACCTCCGGAACGAAATAATAAAGTTTTGTTGCAATCGAAGCATTTTTACGTACGTTATGACGCATAAGAGCGATTAAATGGATGCCGCTCCTATCTCCTGACCTTTGACCCCATTTCGATTATATAAAACACAATTGGTTCAGTATACCTCCGGAAGAACATACTAAAGTTTTGTCGCAATGGACGCATTTTTAGTCAAGTTTTGAGGATAATGGCTGTGGAATAAATCTCGGTCCTGGGCCCTGACCTTTGATCCCATTTCGATGATATTCAACAGAACCGGTTCAGTATACCTCCGGAACGAAATAATAAAGTTTTGTTGCAATCGAAGCATTTTTACGTACGTTATGACGCATAAGAGCGATTAAATGGATGCCGCTCCTATCTCCTGACCTTTGACCCCATTTCGATTATATTAAACAGAATTGGTTCAGTATACCTCCGGAATAACATACTAAAGTTTTGTCTCAATAGAAGCATTTTTAGTCAAGTTATGAGTGTAATAGCTGCGGAATAAATCTCGGTCCTGTGCTCTGACCTTTGATCCCATTTCGATGATATTCAACAGAACCGGTTCAGTATACCTCCGGAATAACATGATAAAGTTGTCTTGCAATCGAAGCTTTTTTACGTACGTTATGACGCATAAGAGCGATGGAATGGATGTCGCTCCTATCTCCTGATCTTTGACCCCATTTCGATTATATTAAGCAGAATTGGTTCAGTATACCTCCGGAATAACATACTAAAGTTTTGTCGCAATGGAAGCATTTTTAGTCAAGTTTTGAGGATAATGGCTGCGGAATAAATCTCGGTCCTGGGCCCTGACCTTTGATCCCATTTCGATGATATTCAACAGAACCGGTTCAGTATACCTCCGGAACGAAATAATAAAGTTTTGTTGCAATCGAAGCATTTTTACGTACGTTATGACGCATAAGAGCGATTAAATTGATGCCGCTCCTATCTCCTGACCTTTGACCCCATTTCGATTATATTAAACAGAATTGGTTCAGTATACCTCCGGAATAACATACTAAAGTTTTGTCTCAATAGAAGCATTTTTAGTCAAGTTATGAGTGTAATAGCTGCGGAATAAATCTCGGTCCTGTGCTCTGACCTTTGATCCCATTTCGATGATATTCAACAGAACCGGTTCAGTATACCTCCGGAATAGCATGATAAAGTTGTCTTGCAATCGAAGCTTTTTTTACGTACGTTATGACGCATAAGAGCGATGGAATGGATGTCGCTCCTATCTCCTGATCTTTGACCCCATTTCGATTATATTAAGCAGAATTGGTTCAGTATACCTCCGGAATAACATACTAAAGTTTTGTCTCAATAGAAGCATTTTTAGTCAAGTTATGAGTGTAATAGCTGCGGAATAAATCTCGGTCCTGTGCTCTGACCTTTGATCCCATTTCGATGATATTCAACAGAACCGGTTCAGTATACCTCCGGAATAACATGATAAAGTTGTCTTGCAATCGAAGCACTTTTACGTACGTTATGACGCATAAGAGCGATTAAATGGATGCCGCTCCTATCTCCTGACCTTTGACCCCATTTCGATTATATTAAACAGAATTGGTTCAGTATACCTCCGGAATAACATACTAAAGTTTTGTCTCAATAGAAGCATTTTTAGTCAAGTTATGAGTGTAATAGCTGCGGAATAAATCTCGGTCCTGTGCCCTGACCTTTGATCCCATTTCGATGATATTCAACAGAACCGGTTCAGTATACCTCCGGAACGAAATAATAAAGTTTTGTTGCAATCGAAGCATTTTTGCGTACGTTATGACGCATAAGAGCGATTAAATGGATGCCGCTCCTATCTCCTGACCTTTGACCCCATTTCGATTATATAAAACACAATTGGTTCAGTATACCTCCGGAAGAACATACTAAAGTTTTGTCGCAATGGACGCATTTTTAGTCAAGTTTTGAGGATAATGGCTGTGGAATAAATCTCGGTCCTGGGCCCTGACCTTTGATCCCATTTCGATGATATTCAACAGAACCGGTTCAGTATACCTCCGGAACGAAATAATAACGTTTTGTTGCAATCGAAGCATTTTTACGTACGTTATGACGCATAAGAGCGATTAAATGGATGCCGCTCCTATCTCCTGACCTTTGACCCCATTTCGATTATATTAAACAGAATTGGTTCAGTATACCTCCGGAATAACATACTAAAGTTTTGTCTCAATAGAAGCATTTTTAGTCAAGTTATGAGTGTAATAGCTGCGGAATAAATCTCGGTCCTGTGCTCTGACCTTTGATCCCATTTCGATGATATTCAACAGAACCGGTTCAGTATACCTCCGGAATAACATGATAAAGTTGTCTTGCAATCGAAGCTTTTTTTACGTACGTTATGACGCATAAGAGCGATGGAATGGATGTCGCTCCTATCTCCTGATCTTTGACCCCATTTCGATTATATTAAGCAGAATTGGTTCAGTATACCTCCGGAATAACATACTAAAGTTTTGTCGCAATGGAAGCATTTTTAGTCAAGTTTTGAGGATAATGGCTGTGGAATAAATCTCGGTCCTGGGCCCTGACCTTTGATCCCATTTCGATGATATTCAACAGAACCGGTTCGGTATATCTCCGGAATAACATGATAAAGTTGTGTCGCAATCGAAACATTTTTACGTACGTTATAACTCATCAGAGCGATGGAATGGATGCCGCTCCTATCTCCTGATCTTTGACCCCATTTCGATTATATTAAACAGAACCGGTTCGGTATACCTCCGGAACAACATACTGAAGTTTTGTCTCAATAGAAGCATTTTTAGTCAAGTTATGAGGATAATGGCTGTGGAATAAATCGCGCTCCTGTGCCCTGGCCTTTGCCCCCATTTCGATGATATTCAAGAGAACCAGTTCAGTATACCTCCGGAACAACATACTGAAGTTTTGTCTCAATAGAAGCATTTTTAGTCAAGTTATGAGGATAATGGCTGTGGAATAAATCGCGCTCCTGTGCCCTGGCCTTTGCCCCCATTTCGATGATATTCAAGAGAACCAGTTCAGTATACCTCCGGAACAACATACTGAAGTTTTGTCTCAATAGAAGCATTTTTAGTCAAGTTATGAGGATAATGGCTGTGGAATAAATCGCGCTCCTGTGCCCTGGCCTTTGCCCCCATTTCGATGATATTCAAGAGAACCAGTTCAGTATACCTCCGGAACAACATACTGAAGTTTTGTCTCAATAGAAGCATTTTTAGTCAAGTTATGAGGATAATGGCTGTGGAATAAATCGCGCTCCTGTGCCCTGGCCTTTGCCCCCATTTCGATGATATTCAAGAGAACCAGTTCAGTATACCTCCGGAACAACATACTGAAGATTTGTCTCAATAGAAGCATTTTTTAGTCAAGTTATGAGGATAATGGCTTTGGAATAAATCGCGCTCCTGTGCCCTGGCCTTTGCCCCCATTTCGATGATATTCAAGAGAACCAGTTCAGTATACCTCCGGAACAACATACTGAAGTTTTGTCTCAATAGAAGCATTTTTAGTCAAGTTATGAGGATAATGGCTGTGGAATAAATCGCGCTCCTGTGCCCTGGCCTTTGCCCCCATTTCGATGATATTCAAGAGAACCAGTTCAGTATACCTCCGGAACAACATACTGAAGTTTTGTCTCAATAGAAGCATTTTTAGTCAAGTTATGAGGATAATGGCTGTGGAATAAATCGCGCTCCTGTGCCCTGGCCTTTGCCCCCATTTCGATGATATTCAAGAGAACCAGTTCAGTATACCTCCGGAACAACATACTGAAGATTTGTCTCAATAGAAGCATTTTTAGTCAAGTTATGAGGATAATGGCTGTGGAATAAATCGCGCTCCTGTGCCCTGGCCTTTGCCCCCATTTCGATGATATTCAAGAGAACCAGTTCAGTATACCTCCGGAACAACATACTGAAGTTTTGTCTCAATAGAAGCATTTTTAGTCAAGTTATGAGGATAATGGCTGTGGAATAAATCGCGCTCCTGTGCCCTGGCCTTTGCCCCCATTTCGATGATATTCAAGAGAACCAGTTCAGTATACCTCCGGAACAACATACTGAAGTTTTGTCTCAATAGAAGCATTTTTAGTCAAGTTATGAGGATAATGGCTGTGGAATAAATCGCGCTCCTGTGCCCTGGCCTTTGCCCCCATTTCGATGATATTCAAAGAGAACCAGTTCAGTATACCTCCGGAACAACATACTGAAGTTTTGTCTCAATAGAAGCATTTTTAGTCAAGTTATGAGGATAATGGCTGTGGAATAAATCGCGCTCCTGTGCCCTGGCCTTTGCCCCCATTTCGATGATATTCAAGAGAACCAGTTCAGTATACCTCCGGAACAACATACTGAAGTTTTGTCTCAATAGAAGCATTTTTAGTCAAGTTATGAGGATAATGGCTGTGGAATAAATCGCGCTCCTGTGCCCTGGCCTTTGCCCCCATTTCGATGATATTCAAGAGAACCAGTTCAGTATACCTCCGGAACAACATACTGAAGTTTTGTCTCAATAGAAGCATTTTTAGTCAAGTTATGAGGATAATGGCTGTGGAATAAATCGCGCTCCTGTGCCCTGGCCTTTGCCCCCATTTCGATGATATTCAAGAGAACCAGTTCAGTATACCTCCGGAACAACATACTGAAGATTTGTCTCAATAGAAGCATTTTTAGTCAAGTTATGAGGATAATGGCTGTGGAATAAATCGCGCTCCTGTGCCCTGGCCTTTGCCCCCATTTCGATGATATTCAAGAGAACCAGTTCAGTATACCTCCGGAACAACATACTGAAGTTTTGTCTCAATAGAAGCATTTTTAGTCAAGTTATGAGGATAATGGCTGTGGAATAAATCGCGCTCCTGTGCCCTGGCCTTTGCCCCCATTTCGATGATATTCAAGAGAACCAGTTCAGTATACCTCCGGAACAACATACTGAAGTTTTGTCTCAATAGAAGCATTTTTAGTCAAGTTATGAGGATAATGGCTGTGGAATAAATCGCGCTCCTGTGCCCTGGCCTTTGCCCCCATTTCGATGATATTCAAGAGAACCAGTTCAGTATACCTCCGGAACAACATACTGAAGATTTGTCTCAATAGAAGCATTTTTAGTCAAGTTATGAGGATAATGGCTGTGGAATAAATCGCGCTCCTGTGCCCTGGCCTTTGCCCCCATTTCGATGATATTCAAGAGAACCAGTTCAGTATACCTCCGGAACAACATACTGAAGTTTTGTCTCAATAGAAGCATTTTTAGTCAAGTTATGAGGATAATGGCTGTGGAATAAATCGCGCTCCTGTGCCCTGGCCTTTGCCCCCATTTCGATGATATTCAAGAGAACCAGTTCAGTATACCTCCGGAACAACATACTGAAGTTTTGTCTCAATAGAAGCATTTTTAGTCAAGTTATGAGGATAATGGCTGTGGAATAAATCGCGCTCCTGTGCCCTGGCCTTTGCCCCCATTTCGATGATATTCAAGAGAACCAGTTCAGTATACCTCCGGAACAACATACTGAAGTTTTGTCTCAATAGAAGCATTTTTAGTCAAGTTATGAGGATAATGGCTGTGGAATAAATCGCGCTCCTGTGCCCTGGCCTTTGCCCCCATTTCGATGATATTCAAGAGAACCAGTTCAGTATACCTCCGGAACAACATACTGAAGTTTTGTCTCAATAGAAGCATTTTTAGTCAAGTTATGAGGATAATGGATGTGGAATAAATCGCGCTCCTGTGCCCTGGCCTTTGCCCCCATTTCGATGATATTCAAGAGAACCAGTTCAGTATACCTCCGGAACAACATACTGAAGTTTTGTCTCAATAGAAGCATTTTTAGTCAAGTTATGAGGATAATGGCTGTGGAATAAATCGCGCTCCTGTGCCCTGGCCTTTGCCCCCATTTCGATGATATTCAAGAGAACCAGTTCAGTATACCTCCGGAACAACATACTGAAGTTTTGTCTCAATAGAAGCATTTTTAGTCAAGTTATGAGGATAATGGCTGTGGAATAAATCGCGCTCCTGTGCCCTGGCCTTTGCCCCCATTTCGATGATATTCAAGAGAACCAGTTCAGTATACCTCCGGAACAACATACTGAAGTTTTGTCTCAATAGAAGCATTTTTAGTCAAGTTATGAGGATAATGGCTGTGGAATAAATCGCGCTCCTGTGCCCTGGCCTTTGCCCCCATTTCGATGATATTCAAGAGAACCAGTTCAGTATACCTCCGGAACAACATACTGAAGTTTTGTCTCAATAGAAGCATTTTTAGTCAAGTGATGAGGATAATGGCTGTGGAATAAATCTGGTTCCTGTGACCTGACCTTTGCCCCCATTTCGATGATATTCAAGAGAACCAGTTCAGTATACCTCCGGAACAACATACTGAAGTTTTGTCTCAATAGAAGCATTTTTAGTCAAGTTATGAGGATAATGGCTGTGGAATAAATCGCGCTCCTGTGCCCTGGCCTTTGCCCCCATTTCGATGATATTCAAGAGAACCAGTTCAGTATACCTCCGGAACAACATACTGAAGTTTTGTCTCAATAGAAGCATTTTTAGTCAAGTGATGAGGATAATGGCTGTGGAATAAATCGCGCTCCTGTGCCCTGGCCTTTGCCCCCATTTCGATGATATTCAAGAGAACCAGTTCAGTATACCTCCGGAACAACATACTGAAGTTTTGTCTCAATAGAAGCATTTTTTAGTCAAGTTATGAGGATAATAGCTGTGGAATAAATCGCGCTCCTGTGCCCTGGCCTTTGCCCCCATTTCGATGATATTCAAGAGAACCAGTTCAGTATACCTCCGGAACAACATACTGAAGTTTTGTCTCAATAGAAGCATTTTTAGTCAAGTTATGAGGATAATGGCTGTGGAATAAATCGCGCTCCTGTGCCCTGGCCTTTGCCCCCATTTCGATGATATTCAAGAGAACCAGTTCAGTATACCTCCGGAACAACATACTGAAGTTTTGTCTCAATAGAAGCATTTTTAGTCAAGTTATGAGGATAATGGCTGTGGAATAAATCGCGCTCCTGTGCCCTGGCCTTTGCCCCCATTTCGATGATATTCAAGAGAACCAGTTCAGTATACCTCCGGAACAACATACTGAAGTTTTGTCTCAATAGAAGCATTTTTAGTCAAGTGATGAGGATAATGGCTGTGGAATAAATCGCGCTCCTGTGCCCTGGCCTTTGCCCCCATTTCGATGATATTCAAGAGAACCAGTTCAGTATACCTCCGGAACAACATACTGAAGTTTTGTCTCAATAGAAGCATTTTTAGTCAAGTTATGAGGATAATGGCTGTGGAATAAATCGCGCTCCTGTGCCCTGGCCTTTGCCCCCATTTCGATGATATTCAAGAGAACCAGTTCAGTATACCTCCGGAACAACATACTGAAGTTTTGTCTCAATAGAAGCATTTTTAGTCAAGTGATGAGGATAATGGCTGTGGAATAAATCGCGCTCCTGTGCCCTGGCCTTTGCCCCCATTTCGATGATATTCAAGAGAACCAGTTCAGTATACCTCCGGAACAACATACTGAAGTTTTGTCTCAATAGAAGCATTTTTAGTCAAGTTATGAGGATAATGGCTGTGGAATAAATCGCGCTCCTGTGCCCTGGCCTTTGCCCCCATTTCGATGATATTCAAGAGAACCAGTTCAGTATACCTCCGGAATAACATGATGAAGTTTTGTCTCAATAGAAGCATTTTTAGTCAAGTTATGAGGATAATGGCTGTGGAATAAATCGCGCTCCTGTGCCCTGGCCTTTGCCCCCATTTCGATGATATTCAAGAGAACCAGTTCAGTATACCTCCGGAACAACATACTGAAGTTTTGTCTCAATAGAAGCATTTTTAGTCAAGTTATGAGGATAATGGCTGTGGAATAAATCGCGCTCCTGTGCCCTGGCCTTTGCCCCCATTTCGATGATATTCAAGAGAACCAGTTCAGTATACCTCCGGAACAACATACTGAAGTTTTGTCTCAATAGAAGCATTTTTAGTCAAGTTATGAGGATAATGGCTGTGGAATAAATCGCGCTCCTGTGCCCTGGCCTTTGCCCCCATTTCGATGATATTCAAGAGAACCAGTTCAGTATACCTCCGGAACAACATACTGAAGTTTTGTCTCAATAGAAGCATTTTTAGTCAAGTGATGAGGATAATGGCTGTGGAATAAATCGCGCTCCTGTGCCCTGGCCTTTGCCCCCATTTCGATGATATTCAAGAGAACCAGTTCAGTATACCTCCGGAACAACATACTGAAGTTTTGTCTCAATAGAAGCATTTTTAGTCAAGTGATGAGGATAATGGCTGTGGAATAAATCGCGCTCCTGTGCCCTGGCCTTTGCCCCCATTTCGATGATATTCAAGAGAACCAGTTCAGTATACCTCCGGAACAACATACTGAAGTTTTGTCTCAATAGAAGCATTTTTAGTCAAGTTATGAGGATAATGGCTGTGGAATAAATCGCGCTCCTGTGCCCTGGCCTTTGCCCCCATTTCGATGATATTCAAGAGAACCAGTTCAGTATACCTCCGGAACAACATACTGAAGTTTTGTCTCAATAGAAGCATTTTTAGTCAAGTTATGAGGATAATGGCTGTGGAATAAATCGCGCTCCTGTGCCCTGGCCTTTGCCCCCATTTCGATGATATTCAAGAGAACCAGTTCAGTATACCTCCGGAACAACATACTGAAGTTTTGTCTCAATAGAAGCATTTTTAGTCAAGTTATGAGGATAATGGCTGTGGAATAAATCGCGCTCCTGTGCCCTGGCCTTTGCCCCCATTTCGATGATATTCAAGAGAACCAGTTCAGTATACCTCCGGAACAACATACTGAAGTTTTGTCTCAATAGAAGCATTTTTAGTCAAGTGATGACGATAATGGCTGTGGAATAAATCGCGCTCCTGTGCCCTGGCCTTTGCCCCCATTTCGATGATATTCAAGAGAACCAGTTCAGTATACCTCCGGAACAACATACTGAAGTTTTGTCTCAATAGAAGCATTTTTAGTCAAGTTATGAGGATAATGGCTGTGGAATAAATCGCGCTCCTGTGCCCTGGCCTTTGCCCCCATTTCGATGATATTCAAGAGAACCAGTTCAGTATACCTCCGGAACAACATACTGAAGTTTTGTCTCAATAGAAGCATTTTTAGTCAAGTGATGAGGATAATGGCTGTGGAATAAATCGCGCTCCTGTGCCCTGGCCTTTGCCCCCATTTCGATGATATTCAAGAGAACCAGTTCAGTATACCTCCGGAACAACATACTGAAGTTTTGTCTCAATAGAAGCATTTTTAGTCAAGTTATGAGGATAATGGCTGTGGAATAAATCGCGCTCCTGTGCCCTGGCCTTTGCCCCCATTTCGATGATATTCAAGAGAACCAGTTCAGTATACCTCCGGAATAACATGATGAAGTTTTGTCTCAATAGAAGCATTTTTAGTCAAGTTATGAGGATAATGGCTGTGGAATAAATCGCGCTCCTGTGCCCTGGCCTTTGCCCCCATTTCGATGATATTCAAGAGAACCAGTTCAGTATACCTCCGGAACAACATACTGAAGTTTTGTCTCAATAGAAGCATTTTTAGTCAAGTTATGAGGATAATGGCTGTGGAATAAATCGCGCTCCTGTGCCCTGGCCTTTGCCCCCATTTCGATGATATTCAAGAGAACCAGTTCAGTATACCTCCGGAACAACATACTGAAGTTTTGTCTCAATAGAAGCATTTTTAGTCAAGTTATGAGGATAATGGCTGTGGAATAAATCGCGCTCCTGTGCCCTGGCCTTTGCCCCCATTTCGATGATATTCAAGAGAACCAGTTCAGTATACCTCCGGAACAACATACTGAAGTTTTGTCTCAATAGAAGCATTTTTAGTCAAGTTATGAGGATAATGGCTGTGGAATAAATCGCGCTCCTGTGCCCTGGCCTTTGCCCCCATTTCGATGATATTCAAGAGAACCAGTTCAGTATACCTCCGGAACAACATACTGAAGTTTTGTCTCAATAGAAGCATTTTTAGTCAAGTTATGAGGATAATGGCTGTGGAATAAATCGCGCTCCTGTGCCCTGGCCTTTGCCCCCATTTCGATGATATTCAAGAGAACCAGTTCAGTATACCTCCGGAACAACATACTGAAGTTTTGTCTCAATAGAAGCATTTTTAGTCAAGTGATGAGGATAATGGCTGTGGAATAAATCGCGCTCCTGTGCCCTGGCCTTTGCCCCCATTTCGATGATATTCAAGAGAACCAGTTCAGTATACCTCCGGAACAACATACTGAAGTTTTGTCTCAATAGAAGCATTTTTAGTCAAGTTATGAGGATAATGGCTGTGGAATAAATCGCGCTCCTGTGCCCTGGCCTTTGCCCCCATTTCGATGATATTCAAGAGAACCAGTTCAGTATACCTCCGGAACAACATACTGAAGTTTTGTCTCAATAGAAGCATTTTTAGTCAAGTTATGAGGATAATGGCTGTGGAATAAATCGCGCTCCTGTGCCCTGGCCTTTGCCCCCATTTCGATGATATTCAAGAGAACCAGTTCAGTATACCTCCGGAACAACATACTGAAGTTTTGTCTCAATAGAAGCATTTTTAGTCAAGTTATGAGGATAATGGCTGTGGAATAAATCGCGCTCCTGTGCCCTGGCCTTTGCCCCCATTTCGATGATATATTTAAGAGAACCAGTTCAGTATACCTCCGGAACAACATACTGAAGTTTTGTCTCAATAGAAGCATTTTTAGTCAAGTGATGAGGATAATGGCTGTGGAATAAATCGCGCTCCTGTGCCCTGGCCTTTGCCCCCATTTCGATGATATTCAAGAGAACCAGTTCAGTATACCTCCGGAACAACATACTGAAGTTTTGTCTCAATAGAAGCATTTTTAGTCAAGTTATGAGGATAATGGCTGTGGAATAAATCGCGCTCCTGTGCCCTGGCCTTTGCCCCCATTTCGATGATATTCAAGAGAACCAGTTCAGTATACCTCCGGAACAACATACTGAAGTTTTGTCTCAATAGAAGCATTTTTAGTCAAGTGATGAGGATAATGGCTGTGGAATAAATCGCGCTCCTGTGCCCTGGCCTTTGCCCCCATTTCGATGATATTCAAGAGAACCAGTTCAGTATACCTCCGGAACAACATACTGAAGTTTTGTCTCAATAGAAGCATTTTTAGTCAAGTTATGAGGATAATGGCTGTGGAATAAATCGCGCTCCTGTGCCCTGGCCTTTGCCCCCATTTCGATGATATTCAAGAGAACCAGTTCAGTATACCTCCGGAACAACATACTGAAGTTTTGTCTCAATAGAAGCATTTTTAGTCAAGTGATGAGGATAATGGCTGTGGAATAAATCGCGCTCCTGTGCCCTGGCCTTTGCCCCCATTTCGATGATATTCAAGAGAACCAGTTCAGTATACCTCCGGAACAACATACTGAAGTTTTGTCTCAATAGAAGCATTTTTAGTCAAGTTATGAGGATAATGGCTGTGGAATAAATCGCGCTCCTGTGCCATGGCCTTTGCCCCATTTCGATGATATTCAAGAGAACCAGTTCAGTATACCTCCGGAATAACATGATGAAGTTTTGTCTCAATAGAAGCATTTTTAGTCAAGTTATGAGGATAATGGCTGTGGAATAAATCGCGCTCCTGTGCCCTGGCCTTTGCCCCCATTTCGATGATATTCAAGAGAACCAGTTCAGTATACCTCCGGAACAACATACTGAAGTTTTGTCTCAATAGAAGCATTTTTAGTCAAGTGATGAGGATAATGGCTGTGGAATAAATCGCGCTCCTGTGCCCTGGCCTTTGCCCCCATTTCGATGATATTCAAGAGAACCAGTTCAGTATACCTCCGGAACAACATACTGAAGTTTTGTCTCAATAGAAGCATTTTTAGTCAAGTTATGAGGATAATGGCTGTGGAATAAATCGCGCTCCTGTGCCCTGGCCTTTGCCCCCATTTCGATGATATTCAAGAGAACCAGTTCAGTATACCTCCGGAACAACATACTGAAGTTTTGTCTCAATAGAAGCATTTTTAGTCAAGTGATGAGGATAATGGCTGTGGAATAAATCTGGTTCCTGTGACCTGACCTTTGCCCCCATTTCGATGATATTCAAAGAGAACCAGTTCAGTATACACTCCGGAACAACATACTGAAGTTTTGTCTCAATAGAAGCATTTTTAGTCAAGTTATGAGGATAATGGCTGTGGAATAAATCGCGCTCCTGTGCCCTGGCCTTTGCCCCCATTTCGATGATATTCAAGAGAACCAGTTCAGTATACCTCCGGAACAACATACTGAAGTTTTGTCTCAATAGAAGCATTTTTAGTCAAGTGATGAGGATAATGGCTGTGGAATAAATCGCGCTCCTGTGCCCTGGCCTTTGCCCCCATTTCGATGATATTCAAGAGAACCAGTTCAGTATACCTCCGGAACAACATACTGAAGTTTTGTCTCAATAGAAACATTTTTAGTCAAGTGATGAGGATAATGGCTGTGGAATAAATCGCGCTCCTGTGCCCTGGCCTTTGCCCCCATTTCGATGATATTCAAGAGAACCAGTTCAGTATACCTCCGGAACAACATACTGAAGTTTTGTCTCAATTGAAGCATTTTTAGTCAAGTGATGAGGATAATGGCTGTGGAATAAATCGCGCTCCTGTGCCCTGGCCTTTGCCCCCATTTCGATGATATTCAAGAGAACCAGTTCAGTATACCTCCGGAACAACATACTGAAGTTTTGTCTCAATAGAAGCATTTTTAGTCAAGTTATGAGGATAATGGCTGTGGAATAAATTGCGCTCCTGTGCCCTGGCCTTTGCCCCCATTTCGATGATATTCAAGAGAACCAGTTCAGTATACCTCCGGAACAACATACTGAAGTTTTGTCTCAATAGAAGCATTTTTAGTCAAGTGATGAGGATAATGGCTGTGGAATAAATCTGGTTCCTGTGACCTGACCTTTGCCCCCATTTCGATGATATTCAAGAGAACCAGTTCAGTATACCTCCGGAACAACATACTGAAGTTTTGTCTCAATAGAAGCATTTTTAGTCAAGTTATGAGGATAATGGCTGTGGAATAAATCGCGCTCCTGTGCCCTGGCCTTTGCCCCCATTTCGATGATATTCAAGAGAACCAGTTCAGTATACCTCCGGAACAACATACTGAAGTTTTGTCTCAATAGAAGCATTTTTAGTCAAGTGATGAGGATAATGGCTGTGGAATAAATCGCGCTCCTGTGCCCTGGCCTTTGCCCCCATTTCGATGATATTCAAGAGAACCAGTTCAGTATACCTCCGGAACAACATACTGAAGTTTTGTCTCAATAGAAGCATTTTTAGTCAAGTGATGAGGATAATGGCTGTGGAATAAATCTGGTTCCTGTGACCTGACCTTTGCCCCCATTTCGATGATATTCAAGAGAACCAGTTCAGTATACCTCCGGAACAACATACTGAAGTTTTGTCTCAATAGAAGCATTTTTAGTCAAGTGATGAGGATAATGGCTGTGGAATAAATCGCGCTCCTGTGCCCTGGCCTTTGCCCCCATTTCGATGATATTCAAGAGAACCAGTTCAGTATACCTCCGGAACAACATACTGAAGTTTTGTCTCAATAGAAGCATTTTTAGTCAAGTGATGAGGATAATGGCTGTGGAATAAATCGCGCTCCTGTGCCCTGGCCTTTGCCCCCATTTCGATGATATTCAAGAGAACCAGTTCAGTATACCTCCGGAACAACATACTGAAGTTTTGTCTCAATAGAAGCATTTTTTAGTCAAGTTATGAGGATAATGGCTGTGGAATAAATCGCGCTCCTGTGCCCTGGCCTTTGCCCCCATTTCGATGATATTCAAGAGAACCAGTTCAGTATACCTCCGGAACAACATACTGAAGTTTTGTCTCAATAGAAGCATTTTTAGTCAAGTGATGAGGATAATGGCTGTTTAATAAATCGCGCTCCTGTGCCCTGGCCTTTGCCCCCATTTCGATGATATTCAAGAGAACCAGTTCAGTATACCTCCGGAACAACATACTGAAGTTTTGTCTCAATAGAAGCATTTTTAGTCAAGTTATGAGGATAATGGCTGTGGAATAAATCGCGCTCCTGTGCCCTGGCCTTTGCCCCCATTTCGATGATATTCAAGAGAACCAGTTCAGTATACCTCCGGAACAACATACTGAAGTTTTGTCTCAATAGAAGCATTTTTAGTCAAGTGATGAGGATAATGGCTGTGGAATAAATCGCGCTCCTGTGCCCTGGCCTTTGCCCCCATTTCGATGATATTCAAGAGAACCAGTTCAGTATACCTCCGGAACAACATACTGAAGTTTTGTCTCAATAGAAGCATTTTTAGTCAAGTTATGAGGATAATGGCTGTGGAATAAATCGCGCTCCTGTGCCCTGGCCTTTGCCCCCATTTCGATGATATTCAAGAGAACCAGTTCAGTATACCTCCGGAACAACATACTGAAGTTTTGTCTCAATAGAAGCATTTTTAGTCAAGTGATGAGGATAATGGCTGTGGAATAAATCGCGCTCCTGTGCCCTGGCCTTTGCCCCCATTTCGATGATATTCAAGAGAACCAGTTCAGTATACCTCCGGAACAACATACTGAAGTTTTGTCTCAATAGAAGCATTTTTAGTCAAGTTATGAGGATAATGGCTGTGGAATAAATCGCGCTCCTGTGCCATGGCCTTTGCCCCCATTTCGATGATATTCAAGAGAACCAGTTCAGTATACCTCCGGAATAACATGATGAAGTTTTGTCTCAATAGAAGCATTTTTAGTCAAGTTATGAGGATAATGGCTGTGGAATAAATCGCGCTCCTGTGCCCTGGCCTTTGCCCCCATTTCGATGATATTCAAGAGAACCAGTTCAGTATACCTCCGGAACAACATACTGAAGTTTTGTCTCAATAGAAGCATTTTTAGTCAAGTGATGAGGATAATGGCTGTGGAATAAATCGCGCTCCTGTGCCCTGGCCTTTGCCCCCATTTCGATGATATTCAAGAGAACCAGTTCAGTATACCTCCGGAACAACATACTGAAGTTTTGTCTCAATAGAAGCATTTTTAGTCAAGTTATGAGGATAATGGCTGTGGAATAAATCGCGCTCCTGTGCCCTGGCCTTTGCCCCCATTTCGATGATATTCAAGAGAACCAGTTCAGTATACCTCCGGAACAACATACTGAAGTTTTGTCTCAATAGAAGCATTTTTAGTCAAGTGATGAGGATAATGGCTGTGGAATAAATCTGGTTCCTGTGACCTGACCTTTGCCCCCATTTCGATGATATTCAAGAGAACCAGTTCAGTATACCTCCGGAACAACATACTGAAGTTTTGTCTCAATAGAAGCATTTTTAGTCAAGTTATGAGGATAATGGCTGTGGAATAAATCGCGCTCCTGTGCCCTGGCCTTTGCCCCCATTTCGATGATATTCAAGAGAACCAGTTCAGTATACCTCCGGAACAACATACTGAAGTTTTGTCTCAATAGAAGCATTTTTAGTCAAGTGATGAGGATAATGGCTGTGGAATAAATCGCGCTCCTGTGCCCTGGCCTTTGCCCCCATTTCGATGATATTCAAGAGAACCAGTTCAGTATACCTCCGGAACAACATACTGAAGTTTTGTCTCAATAGAAACATTTTTAGTCAAGTGATGAGGATAATGGCTGTGGAATAAATCGCGCTCCTGTGCCCTGGCCTTTGCCCCCATTTCGATGATATTCAAGAGAACCAGTTCAGTATACCTCCGGAACAACATACTGAAGTTTTGTCTCAATTGAAGCATTTTTAGTCAAGTGATGAGGATAATGGCTGTGGAATAAATCGCGCTCCTGTGCCCTGGCCTTTGCCCCCATTTCGATGATATTCAAGAGAACCAGTTCAGTATACCTCCGGAACAACATACTGAAGTTTTGTCTCAATAGAAGCATTTTTAGTCAAGTTATGAGGATAATGGCTGTGGAATAAATTGCGCTCCTGTGCCCTGGCCTTTGCCCCCATTTCGATGATATTCAAGAGAACCAGTTCAGTATACCTCCGGAACAACATACTGAAGTTTTGTCTCAATAGAAGCATTTTTAGTCAAGTGATGAGGATAATGGCTGTGGAATAAATCTGGTTCCTGTGACCTGACCTTTGCCCCCATTTCGATGATATTCAAGAGAACCAGTTCAGTATACCTCCGGAACAACATACTGAAGTTTTGTCTCAATAGAAGCATTTTTAGTCAAGTTATGAGGATAATGGCTGTGGAATAAATCGCGCTCCTGTGCCCTGGCCTTTGCCCCCATTTCGATGATATTCAAGAGAACCAGTTCAGTATACCTCCGGAACAACATACTGAAGTTTTGTCTCAATAGAAGCATTTTTAGTCAAGTGATGAGGATAATGGCTGTGGAATAAATCGCGCTCCTGTGCCCTGGCCTTTGCCCCCATTTCGATGATATTCAAGAGAACCAGTTCAGTATACCTCCGGAACAACATACTGAAGTTTTGTCTCAATAGAAGCATTTTTAGTCAAGTGATGAGGATAATGGCTGTGGAATAAATCTGGTTCCTGTGACCTGACCTTTGCCCCCATTTCGATGATATTCAAGAGAACCAGTTCAGTATACCTCCGGAACAACATACTGAAGTTTTGTCTCAATAGAAGCATTTTTAGTCAAGTGATGAGGATAATGGCTGTGGAATAAATCGCGCTCCTGTGCCCTGGCCTTTGCCCCCATTTCGATGATATTCAAGAGAACCAGTTCAGTATACCTCCGGAACAACATACTGAAGTTTTGTCTCAATAGAAGCATTTTTAGTCAAGTGATGAGGATAATGGCTGTGGAATAAATCGCGCTCCTGTGCCCTGGCCTTTGCCCCCATTTCGATGATATTCAAGAGAACCAGTTCAGTATACCTCCGGAACAACATACTGAAGTTTTGTCTCAATAGAAGCATTTTTAGTCAAGTTATGAGGATAATGGCTGTGGAATAAATCGCGCTCCTGTGCCCTGGCCTTTGCCCCCATTTCGATGATATTCAAGAGAACCAGTTCAGTATACCTCCGGAACAACATACTGAAGTTTTGTCTCAATAGAAGCATTTTTAGTCAAGTGATGAGGATAATGGCTGTTTAATAAATCGCGCTCCTGTGCCCTGGCCTTTGCCCCCATTTCGATGATATTCAAGAGAACCAGTTCAGTATACCTCCGGAACAACATACTGAAGTTTTGTCTCAATAGAAGCATTTTTTAGTCAAGTTATGAGGATAATGGCTGTGGAATAAATCGCGCTCCTGTGCCCTGGCCTTTGCCCCCATTTCGATGATATTCAAGAGAACCAGTTCAGTATACCTCCGGAACAACATACTGAAGTTTTGTCTCAATAGAAGCATTTTTAGTCAAGTGATGAGGATAATGGCTGTGGAATAAATCGCGCTCCTGTGCCCTGGCCTTTGCCCCCATTTCGATGATATTCAAGAGAACCAGTTCAGTATACCTCCGGAACAACATACTGAAGTTTTGTCTCAATAGAAGCATTTTTAGTCAAGTTATGAGGATAATGGCTGTGGAATAAATCGCGCTCCTGTGCCATGGCCTTTGCCCCCATTTCGATGATATTCAAGAGAACCAGTTCAGTATACCTCCGGAATAACATGATGAAGTTTTGTCTCAATAGAAGCATTTTTAGTCAAGTTATGAGGATAATGGCTGTGGAATAAATCGCGCTCCTGTGCCCTGGCCTTTGCCCCCATTTCGATGATATTCAAGAGAACCAGTTCAGTATACCTCCGGAACAACATACTGAAGTTTTGTCTCAATAGAAGCATTTTTAGTCAAGTGATGAGGATAATGGCTGTGGAATAAATCGCGCTCCTGTGCCCTGGCCTTTGCCCCCATTTCGATGATATTCAAGAGAACCAGTTCAGTATACCTCCGGAACAACATACTGAAGTTTTGTCTCAATAGAAGCATTTTTAGTCAAGTTATGAGGATAATGGCTGTGGAATAAATCGCGCTCCTGTGCCCTGGCCTTTGCCCCCATTTCGATGATATTCAAGAGAACCAGTTCAGTATACCTCCGGAACAACATACTGAAGTTTTGTCTCAATAGAAGCATTTTTAGTCCAAGTTATGAGGATAATGGCTGTGGAATAAATCGCGCTCCTGTGCCCTGGCCTTTGCCCCCATTTCGATGATATTCAAGAGAACCAGTTCAGTATACCTCCGGAACAACATACTGAAGTTTTGTCTCAATAGAAGCATTTTTAGTCAAGTGATGAGGATAATGGCTGTGGAATAAATCTGGTTCCTGTGACCTGACCTTTGCCCCCATTTCGATGATATTCAAGAGAACCAGTTCAGTATACCTCCGGAACAACATACTGAAGTTTTGTCTCAATAGAAGCATTTTTAGTCAAGTTATGAGGATAATGGCTGTGGAATAAATCGCGCTCCTGTGCCCTGGCCTTTGCCCCCATTTCGATGATATTCAAGAGAACCAGTTCAGTATACCTCCGGAACAACATACTGAAGTTTTGTCTCAATAGAAGCATTTTTAGTCAAGTGATGAGAATAATGGCTGTGGAATAAATCGCGCTCCTGTGCCCTGGCCTTTGCCCCCATTTCGATGATATTCAAGAGAACCAGTTCAGTATACCTCCGGAACAACATACTGAAGTTTTGTCTCAATAGAAGCATTTTTAGTCAAGTGATGAGGATAATGGCTGTGGAATAAATCGCGCTCCTGTGCCCTGGCCTTTGCCCCCATTTCGATGATATTCAAGAGAACCAGTTCAGTATACCTCCGGAACAACATACTGAAGTTTTGTCTCAATAGAAGCATTTTTAGTCAAGTGATGAGGATAATGGCTGTGGAATAAATCTGGTTCCTGTGACCTGACCTTTGCCCCCATTTCGATGATATTCAAGAGAACCAGTTCAGTATACCTCCGGAACAACATACTGAAGTTTTGTCTCAATAGAAGCATTTTTAGTCAAGTTATGAGGATAATGGCTGTGGAATAAATCGCGCTCCTGTGCCCTGGCCTTTGCCCCCATTTCGATGATATTCAAGAGAACCAGTTCAGTATACCTCCGGAACAACATACTGAAGTTTTGTCTCAATAGAAGCATTTTTAGTCAAGTGATGAGGATAATGGCTGTGGAATAAATCGCGCTCCTGTGCCCTGGCCTTTGCCCCCATTTCGATGATATTCAAGAGAACCAGTTCAGTATACCTCCGGAACAACATACTGAAGTTTTGTCTCAATAGAAGCATTTTTAGTCAAGTGATGAGGATAATGGCTGTGGAATAAATCGCGCTCCTGTGCCCTGGCCTTTGCCCCCATTTCGATGATATTCAAGAGAACCAGTTCAGTATACCTCCGGAACAACATACTGAAGTTTTGTCTCAATAGAAGCATTTTTAGTCAAGTGATGAGGATAATGGCTGTGGAATAAATCTGGTTCCTGTGACCTGACCTTTGCCCCCATTTCGATGATATTCAAGAGAACCAGTTCAGTATACCTCCGGAACAACATACGGAAGTTTTGTCTCAATAGAAGCATTTTTAGTCAAGTTATGAGGATAATGGCTGTGGAATAAATCGCGCTCCTGTGCCCTGGCCTTTGCCCCCATTTCGATGATATTCAAGAGAACCAGTTCAGTATACCTCCGGAACAACATACTGAAGTTTTGTCTCAATAGAAGCATTTTTAGTCAAGTTATGAGGATAATGGCTGTGGAATAAATCGCGCTCCTGTGCCCTGGCCTTTGCCCCCATTTCGATGATATTCAAGAGAACCAGTTCAGTATACCTCCGGAACAACATACTGAAGTTTTGTCTCAATAGAAGCATTTTTAGTCAAGTTATGAGGATAATGGCTGTGGAATAAATCGCGCTCCTGTGCCCTGGCCTTTGCCCCCATTTCGATGATATTCAAGAGAACCAGTTCAGTATACCTCCGGAACAACATACTGAAGTTTTGTCTCAATAGAAGCATTTTTAGTCAAGTTATGAGGATAATGGCTGTGGAATAAATCGCGCTCCTGTGCCCTGGCCTTTGCCCCCATTTCGATGATATTCAAGAGAACCAGTTCAGTATACCTCCGGAACAACATACTGAAGTTTTGTCTCAATAGAAGCATTTTTAGTCAAGTGATGAGGATAATGGCTGTGGAATAAATCGCGCTCCTGTGCCCTGGCCTTTGCCCCCATTTCGATGATATTCAAGAGAACCAGTTCAGTATACCTCCGGAACAACATACTGAAGTTTTGTCTCAATAGAAGCATTTTTAGTCAAGTTATGAGGATAATGGCTGTGGAATAAATCGCGCTCCTGTGCCCTGGCCTTTGCCCCCATTTCGATGATATTCAAGAGAACCAGTTCAGTATACCTCCGGAACAACATACTGAAGTTTTGTCTCAATAGAAGCATTTTTAGTCAAGTTATGAGGATAATGGCTGTGGAATAAATCGCGCTCCTGTGCCCTGGCCTTTGCCCCCATTTCGATGATATTCAAGAGAACCAGTTCAGTATACCTCCGGAACAACATACTGAAGTTTTGTCTCAATAGAAGCATTTTTAGTCAAGTGATGAGGATAATGGCTGTGGAATAAATCGCGCTCCTGTGCCCTGGCCTTTGCCCCCATTTCGATGATATTCAAGAGAACCAGTTCAGTATACCTCCGGAACAACATACTGAAGTTTTGTCTCAATAGAAGCATTTTTAGTCAAGTTATGAGGATAATGGCTGTGGAATAAATCGCGCTCCTGTGCCCTGGCCTTTGCCCCCATTTCGATGATATTCAAGAGAACCAGTTCAGTATACCTCCGGAACAACATACTGAAGTTTTGTCTCAATAGAAGCATTTTTAGTCAAGTTATGAGAATAATGGCTGTGGAATAAATCGCGCTCCTGTGCCCTGGCCTTTGCCCCCATTTCGATGATATTCAAGAGAACCAGTTCAGTATACCTCCGGAACAACATACTGAAGTTTTGTCTCAATAGAAGCATTTTTAGTCAAGTGATGAGGATAATGGCTGTGGAATAAATCGCGCTCCTGTGCCCTGGCCTTTGCCCCCATTTCGATGATATTCAAGAGAACCAGTTCAGTATACCTCCGGAACAACATACTGAAGTTTTGTCTCAATAGAAGCATTTTTAGTCAAGTTATGAGGATAATGGCTGTGGAATAAATCGCGCTCCTGTGCCCTGGCCTTTGCCCCCATTTCGATGATATTCAAGAGAACCAGTTCAGTATACCTCCGGAACAACATACTGAAGTTTTGTCTCAATAGAAGCATTTTTAGTCAAGTTATGAGGATAATGGCTGTGGAATAAATCGCGCTCCTGTGCCCTGGCCTTTGCCCCCATTTCGATGATATTCAAGAGAACCAGTTCAGTATACCTCCGGAACAACATACTGAAGTTTTGTCTCAATAGAAGCATTTTTAGTCAAGTGATGAGGATAATGGCTGTGGAATAAATCGCGCTCCTGTGCCCTGGCCTTTGCCCCCATTTCGATGATATTCAAGAGAACCAGTTCAGTATACCTCCGGAACAACATACTGAAGTTTTGTCTCAATAGAAGCATTTTTAGTCAAGTGATGAGGATAATGGCTGTGGAATAAATCGCGCTCCTGTGCCCTGGCCTTTGCCCCCATTTCGATGATATTCAAGAGAACCAGTTCAGTATACCTCCGGAACAACATACTGAAGTTTTGTCTCAATAGAAGCATTTTTAGTCAAGTGATGAGGATAATGGCTGTGGAATAAATCGCGCTCCTGTGCCCTGGCCTTTGCCCCCATTTCGATGATATTCAAGAGAACCAGTTCAGTATACCTCCGGAACAACATACTGAAGTTTTGTCTCAATAGAAGCATTTTTAGTCAAGTTATGAGGATAATGGCTGTGGAATAAATCGCGCTCCTGTGCCCTGGCCTTTGCCCCCATTTCGATGATATTCAAGAGAACCAGTTCAGTATACCTCCGGAACAACATACTGAAGTTTTGTCTCAATAGAAGCATTTTTAGTCAAGTTATGAGGATAATGGCTGTGGAATAAATCGCGCTCCTGTGCCCTGGCCTTTGCCCCCATTTCGATGATATTCAAGAGAACCAGTTCAGTATACCTCCGGAACAACATACTGAAGTTTTGTCTCAATAGAAGCATTTTTAGTCAAGTTATGAGGATAATGGCTGTGGAATAAATCGCGCTCCTGTGCCCTGGCCTTTGCCCCCATTTCGATGATATTCAAGAGAACCAGTTCAGTATACCTCCGGAACAACATACTGAAGTTTTGTCTCAATAGAAGCATTTTTAGTCAAGTGATGAGGATAATGGCTGTGGAATAAATCGCGCTCCTGTGCCCTGGCCTTTGCCCCCATTTCGATGATATTCAAGAGAACCAGTTCAGTATACCTCCGGAACAACATACTGAAGTTTTGTCTCAATAGAAGCATTTTTAGTCAAGTGATGAGGATAATGGCTGTGGAATAAATCGCGCTCCTGTGCCCTGGCCTTTGCCCCCATTTCGATGATATTCAAGAGAACCAGTTCAGTATACCTCCGGAACAACATACTGAAGTTTTGTCTCAATAGAAGCATTTTTAGTCAAGTTATGAGGATAATGGCTGTGGAATAAATCGCGCTCCTGTGCCCTGGCCTTTGCCCCCATTTCGATGATATTCAAGAGAACCAGTTCAGTATACCTCCGGAACAACATACTGAAGTTTTGTCTCAATAGAAGCATTTTTAGTCAAGTTATGAGGATAATGGCTGTGGAATAAATCGCGCTCCTGTGCCCTGGCCTTTGCCCCCATTTCGATGATATTCAAGAGAACCAGTTCAGTATACCTCCGGAACAACATACTGAAGTTTTGTCTCAATAGAAGCATTTTTTAGTCAAGTTATGAGGATAATGGCTGTGGAATAAATCGCGCTCCTGTGCCCTGGCCTTTGCCCCCATTTCGATGATATTCAAGAGAACCAGTTCAGTATACCTCCGGAACAACATACTGAAGTTTTGTCTCAATAGAAGCATTTTTAGTCAAGTTATGAGGATAATGGCTGTGGAATAAATCGCGCTCCTGTGCCCTGGCCTTTGCCCCCATTTCGATGATATTCAAGAGAACCAGTTCAGTATACCTCCGGAACAACATACTGAAGTTTTGTCTCAATAGAAGCATTTTTAGTCAAGTTATGAGGATAATGGCTGTGGAATAAATCGCGCTCCTGTGCCCTGGCCTTTGCCCCCATTTCGATGATATTCAAGAGAACCAGTTCAGTATACCTCCGGAACAACATACTGAAGTTTTGTCTCAATAGAAGCATTTTTAGTCAAGTGATGAGGATAATGGCTGTGGAATAAATCGCGCTCCTGTGCCCTGGCCTTTGCCCCCATTTCGATGATATTCAAGAGAACCAGTTCAGTATACCTCCGGAACAACATACTGAAGTTTTGTCTCAATAGAAGCATTTTTAGTCAAGTTATGAGGATAATGGCTGTGGAATAAATCGCGCTCCTGTGCCCTGGCCTTTGCCCCCATTTCGATGATATTCAAGAGAACCAGTTCAGTATACCTCCGGAACAACATACTGAAGTTTTGTCTCAATAGAAGCATTTTTTAGTCAAGTTATGAGGATAATGGCTGTGGAATAAATCGCGCTCCTGTGCCCTGGCCTTTGCCCCCATTTCGATGATATTCAAGAGAACCAGTTCAGTATACCTCCGGAACAACATACTGAAGTTTTGTCTCAATAGAAGCATTTTTAGTCAAGTTATGAGGATAATGGCTGTGGAATAAATCGCGCTCCTGTGCCCTGGCCTTTGCCCCCATTTCGATGATATTCAAGAGAACCAGTTCAGTATACCTCCGGAACAACATACTGAAGTTTTGTCTCAATAGAAGCATTTTTAGTCAAGTTATGAGGATAATGGCTGTGGAATAAATCGCGCTCCTGTGCCCTGGCCTTTGCCCCCATTTCGATGATATTCAAGAGAACCAGTTCAGTATACCTCCGGAACAACATACTGAAGTTTTGTCTCAATAGAAGCATTTTTAGTCAAGTGATGAGGATAATGGCTGTGGAATAAATCGCGCTCCTGTGCCCTGGCCTTTGCCCCCATTTCGATGATATTCAAGAGAACCAGTTCAGTATACCTCCGGAACAACATACTGAAGTTTTGTCTCAATAGAAGCATTTTTAGTCAAGTGATGAGGATAATGGCTGTGGAATAAATCGCGCTCCTGTGCCCTGGCCTTTGCCCCCATTTCGATGATATTCAAGAGAACCAGTTCAGTATACCTCCGGAACAACATACTGAAGTTTTGTCTCAATAGAAGCATTTTTAGTCAAGTGATGAGGATAATGGCTGTGGAATAAATCGCGCTCCTGTGCCCTGGCCTTTGCCCCCATTTCGATGATATTCAAGAGAACCAGTTCAGTATACCTCCGGAACAACATACTGAAGTTTTGTCTCAATAGAAGCATTTTTAGTCAAGTTATGAGGATAATGGCTGTGGAATAAATCGCGCTCCTGTGCCCTGGCCTTTGCCCCCATTTCGATGATATTCAAGAGAACCAGTTCAGTATACCTCCGGAACAACATACTGAAGTTTTGTCTCAATAGAAGCATTTTTAGTCAAGTGATGAGGATAATGGCTGTGGAATAAATCGCGCTCCTGTGCCCTGGCCTTTGCCCCCATTTCGATGATATTCAAGAGAACCAGTTCAGTATACCTCCGGAACAACATACTGAAGTTTTGTCTCAATAGAAGCATTTTTAGTCAAGTTATGAGGATAATGGCTGTGGAATAAATCGCGCTCCTGTGCCCTGGCCTTTGCCCCCATTTCGATGATATTCAAGAGAACCAGTTCAGTATACCTCCGGAACAACATACTGAAGTTTTGTCTCAATAGAAGCATTTTTAGTCAAGTTATGAGGATAATGGCTGTGGAATAAATCGCGCTCCTGTGCCCTGACCTTTGCCCCCATTTCGATGATATTCAAGAGAACCAGTTCAGTATACCTCCGGAACAACATACTGAAGTTTTGTCTCAATAGAAGCATTTTTAGTCAAGTGATGAGGATAATGGCTGTGGAATAAATCGCGCTCCTGTGCCCTGGCCTTTGCCCCCATTTCGATGATATTCAAGAGAACCAGTTCAGTATACCTCCGGAACAACATACTGAAGTTTTGTCTCAATAGAAGCATTTTTAGTCAAGTTATGAGGATAATGGCTGTGGAATAAATCGCGCTCCTGTGCCCTGGCCTTTGCCCCCATTTCGATGATATTCAAGAGAACCAGTTCAGTATACCTCCGGAACAACATACTGAAGTTTTGTCTCAATAGAAGCATTTTTAGTCAAGTTATGAGGATAATGGCTGTGGAATAAATCGCGCTCCTGTGCCCTGGCCTTTGCCCCCATTTCGATGATATTCAAGAGAACCAGTTCAGTATACCTCCGGAACAACATACTGAAGTTTTGTCTCAATAGAAGCATTTTTAGTCAAGTTATGAGGATAATGGCTGTGGAATAAATCGCGCTCCTGTGCCCTGGCCTTTGCCCCCATTTCGATGATATTCAAGAGAACCAGTTCAGTATACCTCCGGAACAACATACTGAAGTTTTGTCTCAATAGAAGCATTTTTAGTCAAGTTATGAGGATAATGGCTGTGGAATAAATCGCGCTCCTGTGCCCTGACCTTTGCCCCCATTTCGATGATATTCAAGAGAACCAGTTCAGTATACCTCCGGAACAACATACTGAAGTTTTGTCTCAATAGAAGCATTTTTAGTCAAGTGATGAGGATAATGGCTGTGGAATAAATCGCGCTCCTGTGCCCTGGCCTTTGCCCCCATTTCGATGATATTCAAGAGAACCAGTTCAGTATACCTCCGGAACAACATACTGAAGTTTTGTCTCAATAGAAGCATTTTTAGTCAAGTTATGAGGATAATGGCTGTGGAATAAATCGCGCTCCTGTGCCCTGGCCTTTGCCCCCATTTCGATGATATTCAAGAGAACCAGTTCAGTATACCTCCGGAACAACATACTGAAGTTTTGTCTCAATAGAAGCATTTTTAGTCAAGTGATGAGGATAATGGCTGTGGAATAAATCGCGCTCCTGTGCCCTGGCCTTTGCCCCCATTTCGATGATATTCAAGAGAACCAGTTCAGTATACCTCCGGAACAACATACTGAAGTTTTGTCTCAATAGAAGCATTTTTAGTCAAGTTATGAGGATAATGGCTGTGGAATAAATCGCGCTCCTGTGCCCTGGCCTTTGCCCCCATTTCGATGATATTCAAGAGAACCAGTTCAGTATACCTCCGGAACAACATACTGAAGTTTTGTCTCAATAGAAGCATTTTTAGTCAAGTTATGAGGATAATGGCTGTGGAATAAATCGCGCTCCTGTGCCCTGGCCTTTGCCCCCATTTCGATGATATTCAAGAGAACCAGTTCAGTATACCTCCGGAACAACATACTGAAGTTTTGTCTCAATAGAAGCATTTTTAGTCAAGTTATGAGGATAATGGCTGTGGAATAAATCGCGCTCCTGTGCCCTGGCCTTTGCCCCTATTTCGATGATATTCAAGAGAACCAGTTCAGTATACCTCCGGAACAACATACTGAAGTTTTGTCTCAATAGAAGCATTTTTAGTCAAGTTATGAGGATAATGGCTGTGGAATAAATCGCGCTCCTGTGCCCTGGCCTTTGCCCCCATTTCGATGATATTCAAGAGAACCAGTTCAGTATACCTCCGGAACAACATACTGAAGTTTTGTCTCAATAGAAGCATTTTTAGTCAAGTGATGAGGATAATGGCTGTGGAATAAATCGCGCTCCTGTGCCCTGGCCTTTGCCCCCATTTCGATGATATTCAAGAGAACCAGTTCAGTATACCTCCGGAACAACATACTGAAGTTTTGTCTCAATAGAAGCATTTTTAGTCAAGTTATGAGGATAATGGCTGTGGAATAAATCGCGCTCCTGTGCCCTGGCCTTTGCCCCCATTTCGATGATATTCAAGAGAACCAGTTCAGTATACCTCCGGAACAACATACTGAAGTTTTGTCTCAATAGAAGCATTTTTAGTCAAGTTATGAGGATAATGGCTGTGGAATAAATCGCGCTCCTGTGCCCTGGCCTTTGCCCCCATTTCGATGATATTCAAGAGAACCAGTTCAGTATACCTCCGGAACAACATACTGAAGTTTTGTCTCAATAGAAGCATTTTTAGTCAAGTGATGAGGATAATGGCTGTGGAATAAATCGCGCTCCTGTGCCCTGGCCTTTGCCCCCATTTCGATGATATTCAAGAGAACCAGTTCAGTATACCTCCGGAACAACATACTGAAGTTTTGTCTCAATAGAAGCATTTTTAGTCAAGTTATGAGGATAATGGCTGTGGAATAAATCGCGCTCCTGTGCCCTGGCCTTTGCCCCCATTTCGATGATATTCAAGAGAACCAGTTCAGTATACCTCCGGAACAACATACTGAAGTTTTGTCTCAATAGAAGCATTTTTAGTCAAGTGATGAGGATAATGGCTGTGGAATAAATCGCGCTCCTGTGCCCTGGCCTTTTGCCCCCATTTCGATGATATTCAAGAGAACCAGTTCAGTATACCTCCGGAACAACATACTGAAGTTTTGTCTCAATAGAAGCATTTTTAGTCAAGTTATGAGGATAATGGCTGTGGAATAAATCGCGCTCCTGTGCCCTGGCCTTTGCCCCCATTTCGATGATATTCAAGAGAACCAGTTCAGTATACCTCCGGAACAACATACTGAAGTTTTGTCTCAATAGAAGCATTTTTAGTCAAGTGATGAGGATAATGGCTGTGGAATAAATCGCGCCTGTGCCCTGGCCTTTGCCCCCATTTCGATGATATTCAAGAGAACCAGTTCAGTATACCTCCGGAACAACATACTGAAGTTTTGTCTCAATAGAAGCATTTTTAGTCAAGTTATGAGGATAATGGCTGTGGAATAAATCGCGCTCCTGTGCCCTGGCCTTTGCCCCCATTTCGATGATATTCAAGAGAACCAGTTCAGTATACCTCCGGAACAACATACTGAAGTTTTGTCTCAATAGAAGCATTTTTAGTCAAGTTATGAGGATAATGGCTGTGGAATAAATCGCGCTCCTGTGCCCTGGCCTTTGCCCCCATTTCGATGATATTCAAGAGAACCAGTTCAGTATACCTCCGGAACAACATACTGAAGTTTTGTCTCAATAGAAGCATTTTTAGTCAAGTGATGAGGATAATGGCTGTGGAATAAATCGCGCTCCTGTGCCCTGGCCTTTGCCCCCATTTCGATGATATTCAAGAGAACCAGTTCAGTATACCTCCGGAACAACATACTGAAGTTTTGTCTCAATAGAAGCATTTTTAGTCAAGTTATGAGGATAATGGCTGTGGAATAAATCGCGCTCCTGTGCCCTGGCCTTTGCCCCCATTTCGATGATATTCAAGAGAACCAGTTCAGTATACCTCCGGAACAACATACTGAAGTTTTGTCTCAATAGAAGCATTTTTAGTCAAGTGATGAGGATAATGGCTGTGGAATAAATCGCGCTCCTGTGCCCTGGCCTTTGCCCCCATTTCGATGATATTCAAGAGAACCAGTTCAGTATACCTCCGGAACAACATACTGAAGTTTTGTCTCAATAGAAGCATTTTTAGTCAAGTTATGAGGATAATGGCTGTGGAATAAATCGCGCTCCTGTGCCCTGGCCTTTGCCCCCATTTCGATGATATTCAAGAGAACCAGTTCAGTATACCTCCGGAACAACATACTGAAGTTTTGTCTCAATAGAAGCAACCGAAGGATTTTAACGTAAGTTATGACGCATAAGGTTGATGGAATGGATCCCGCTCCCGTGTCCTGACCTTTGACCTTATTTCGTCCATTTTCAATAGGGTTCGTTCCCAGGTGGTCCCCTACCACATACTAAAATTCCATCGAAGTCGAACCATTTTTACGCGAGTTATCGTGCGAACAGGCGGACGGACAGATCTGGAGAATATACGCTTCTTCAACCTACGGTTCGAAAGCGTAAAAACCCATAAATTTGGGTTTTCCCCTTATTTATACTCCGTTTGAAATTCATACACACTTCATACATCCGGGCCAGCATACTCTGCAACTCACTTTCACTCCCTGCCAAGAGCACTGTGTCATGTTGGTAGAGAGTGTTTTTACGCTTTCCAACCGTAGGTTGAAGAAGCGATATGCTCCAGCTTTGTTCGTCCGTCTGTCTGTCCGTCCGCCCGATAACACGCGTAAAAATGGTTCGATTTCGATGAAATTTTAGTATGTGGTAGGAGACCACCTGGAGACGAACCCTATTGAAAATGTACGAAATGGGGTCAAAGGTCAGGACATCGGAGCGGGATCCATTCCATTGCCCTTATGCGTCATAACTTGCCTAAAAATGGTTCGATTTCGATGCAATTTTAGTATGTGGTAGGAGACCACCTGGAGACGAACCCTATTGAAAATGTACGAAATGGGGTCAAAGGTCAGGACATCGGAGCGGGATCCATTCCATTGCCCTTATGCGTCATAACTTGCCTAAAAATGGTTCGATTTCGATGAAATTTTAGTATGGTGTAGGAGAACCACCTGGGAACGATCCCTATTGAAAACGAACGAAATGGGGTCAAAGGTCAGGACATCGGAGCGGGATCCATTCCATTGCCCTTATGCGTCATAACTTGCCTAAAAATGGTTCGATTTCGATGAAATTTTAGTATGGTGTAGGAGACCACCTGGGAACGATCCCTATTGAAAACGAACGAAATGGGGTCAAAGGTCAGGACATCGGAGCGGGATCCATTCCATTGACCTTATGCGTCATAACTTGCCTAAAAATGGTTCGATTACGATGCAATTTTAGTATGTGGTAGGAGACCACATGAGGACGCACCCTATTGAAAATAGACGAAATGAGGTCAAAGGTCGGAGCCTAGGAGCGGGATCCATTCCATGGCCTTAATGCGTCATAACTTACATAAAAATGCTTCGATTGCGACAAACGTTTATCATGTTCTTCCGGAGGTATACTGAACCACTTCTGTTGAATATCATCGAAATGGGGTCAAAGGTCAGGGCACAGGAGCGAGATTTATTCCACAGTTATTATCCTCATAACTTAACGAAAAATGCTTCTATTGCGACAAAACTTTAGAATGTTGTTCCGGAGTTATACTAAACCAATTCTGTTGAATATCATCGAAATGGGATCAAAGGTCAGGGCACAGGAGCGAGATTTATTCCACAGCCATTATCCTCAAAACTTGAGTAATGATTTCTTGTATGTTGGAAAGCGTATCATAATCAATGCATTGCAGGATTTTACTAACTTGTTTGGTTAGTGTGTGGTTTAAGTGATTGCCCCTTTTCAGTCTCTGAGAATCTTATTTTGAGAATCTGTTTCTTCAATTAAAAATACACAGTGTGGCAAAGAATTTTTAAGACTGGGTCTGTAAAATGATAAAGAAACAAGATATTATAATTTGTTTTGGTTTGTTATTCAAAATAAGTCCCTCCGGCTTCAATACACTTGTTACAGCGATTTAATAATGGTTCGAATGCCTGTTCCAGTTCACTTTGCGGAATTGCTTCCAAAGCACGCGTCGAAGCTGTTTGCGTGGTCGAAATATCATCAAAATAACACACTTTTAACGTCATTTTAAGTTCTGGAAACAAAGGAAAGTAGCAGGGTGCTAAATCAGGCGAATACGGTGGATGATTCAACACATAGACGTTATTTTTTGCCAAAAATCTGCGAACAAGAAGTGAGGTGTGACTGGGTGCATTATCGTGCAACAAACACCAACTGTTTTCATCCCGATATTCTGGACGAATGCGACGAGTTGTGCCCATCAAACGCCTCAAAAGATTTAAATAAAACTCACCAGTAATTGTTTGTCCACTTGGAACAAATTCTTTGTGGATAATACCCTTACTATCGAAGAATGTAGTGAGCGTTGTTTTTGATTTTCGATGGAACTTTTCTTGTTTTTTTGGCTTGTGGTGAGTTTTTCGACTTCCATTCCGCACTTTGTCGCTTTGTTTTAGGATCATATTGAAAACACCATGTTTCATCCCCTGTAACAATCGATTTTAAGAAGTTTGGATCATTTTCAGCGGCTGAAATGATGTCTCTGCAATGTGCACTTCTCCTTGATTTTTTGTTCATTGGTTAACGTGTGTGGAACAAATTTAGCACAGACTTTTGTTTTGCCCAAATCTTCATGCAGGATAGTTCGAATCGTTTCTTTGTTGATGTTTAAAGACTCTTCCATCATTCTTAGTGACGCACATCGATTGTTTGCCCCGAAATCACGCACTTTTTCAATAATCTCAGGTGTCCTAGATGAACTTGGTCTTCCGGTATGCTTATCATCTTCTAGCGTCTGTCTTCCGTCTAAAAAACGTTTGTGCCACAGGAAAACATTTGATCTACTTAAACAAAACTCACCGTAAACTTGTTTCATCATTTGGTACGTTTCCGAGGCACTTTTACCAAGTTTTGCGTTAAGTTTAGTAACAGCCCTTTGTTCCATCTTAATAATTCAACATGAAAAAAATTTGACTTCTGTAATGAACGGCCGTTTCGTTTGAGTTACTTCAACAACTGCGCAGTACTTTTGGCAGAAAGCAAGCAGACGGTCACGGTTTATAACGCATTCGCGATTACACTGGTGGCGCCACCGTAGGCTGAAATCTAGCGCCAGTCTTAAAAATTCGTTGACGCACTGTGTATTACTGTAACCTTCTTATGTTCTTCTACAGGGTTGCCGACTTTGCTGCTTATTATGGCCTTCAACTCAACGTGGCTAATCTTGGCGGAAATGAGTTCCTCAACTTCTTCCTCATGGCTCTGGTGGAATTACCTGGCTATATCTGCAGCTGGTATTTTATGGAGAAATTCGGGGAGAAGATGGTGTTCTGTGGGATTCCTTACTATCACCGGAATTGCTTGTATGCTGCCATTTATCATTCCTGAAGGTTTGTAACTGTAATTTGTTTGTTTTTTTAAGGAAAAGCGATGCAGGTTATTTCATAACTAAATTACGAGCAATTACACTCCCTGACAAAGAAAATGCAGACCACAAAGACGTGTACGCAGCGCGACGCAAATTTCATGGCGGGTGCGCAGGTACATGTTATGCAAATGATTGCATTTGCAGGCCAATCTCCCGAACGGCGTGCGGGATATAAGCAGATAACCAGCCCGTGAGGACATCAGTCGAGACGCCGTCACGGCCGCAAGAAGTGAGCGGTTCTGCTGTAAGCGTGTCTCGAGAACGAACAAGGAGTGCCAACGCCATTAAGAAGCCGTCGTTCGCGATTTCGTCAAGTGGATGAGTTCGTGTCATCGTACTGCCAGATGGTCCTTGCGTCGTATTGCGGAAGAAACGCAACGTTGGTCGCATTTGGAGACAGTGGTCCCAGGAAGGATCCTATAACGAAGTAAATTTCTCCGTCATTTTCGGTCCAAGCCGGGAATCGAACCCGGGTCCACTCATTCCGGAAGAAGTCGCTCCACCAACTGAGCTACGCGGACGTTCGTTATCGCTGCTATCTGCCTTTATGTCGTGTGCGTACTGCTGGGCAGGCACGTCACCCCCCAGGAAAGAGAGCCGGGGCATGGCCCACGGGTCAGCCGTGACCATGAATTGTCGCAGACAGCCTACCGCTGTAGAACGTGCACTTGAGAACTCTCAGTCAATCTGGTGTGTGTAATGCAACATCACACATTTTTTTCGAAGCGGTGGAGAAGGGATTCTCTGATTTTTCTTATCTCGCGGTGTGGAAAGAACATCACACCACTGCGAGATCTTTAGCGGCCGGGTCATCCGGGAAGTTCGGGCGCCATTATAACGAAGTAAATTTCCCCGTCATTTTTGGTCCGCGTCGGGAATCGAACCAGAGTTCACTTATTCCGGAAGAAGTCGCTCTACCAACTGAGCTACGCGGACGTTCGTTATCGCTGCTATCTGCCTTTATGTACTGCGCGTCCTGCTGGGCAGGCACGTCACAATCTGTGCAACGCCGTAGCGGGACCGGAGCACGGAGACGGACGTACGAGCGCAGCGATCGTCGCATCCGCTGTCATGCTGTAGAGGACCACCAGCCCATCAACGGGCGGCATTTTGCGGAGTTTACGGGGAGGCCTGGTTGCTCCGATATAGACGTGAACAGCGATTGGCTGCTTCTGGTTTGCTGTCTGGCCGTCCGTTGCGAAGGCCACCTTTAACCGCGAGCCATCGTTTTCACCGCTTGGCGTCGTGTCGCTCCCTGAGCTCCGTGGGTTGCCGAATGGAACGGTGTGGTGTTCAGCGACGAATCTCGGTTCTGTGTCACTACGGATGACCGCTTAGTGAAAATATGGAGGCGACACGTGGCTAATGGGCGGATTATTCCGCCCATTGTGGAGCGCCAGCGGATGGAATTTCCTCTGAGCGTCTGACTGTTGCGATGGCCACGGACAATCTCCAACTTTCCCCATTCGTCTGCATTCATTTTGTTACTTGAACGTGGAGTATGCTGTCCAGCGATGTGTTCTAATCTTGTATTAGGCAGTACGCAGTTTCAGAAGTGAATACAAGGCTTTGGAGGAAGCAAAAGGAAAAGCTGAATCTGTGCTTCAAAACAAGAAAGACCTTCTCAAGACCTAATACGGGTAGATTTCCCGAGATTGACGATCGTCTAGATCATTTCGTGAAGCAGCAGTGTGCATCAGGTTTTCCTGTTACTGTAGAAATTCTTCAGGTAAAAACACGAGAAATTTAGCATGAACTTGGATTGAGTGTAAGGTTCATTGCTTCAAGAGCATGGATTTGCCGTTTTATGAAAAGAAAAGGATTTTCTCTCGTACTTCAATATGTCAGAGAGTTATAACGAAGTAAATTTCTCCGTCATTTCTGTCCACGACAGGATTCGAACCCGGATCCCCTCATTCCGGAATAAGTCACTCTACCAATTGAGTTACGCGGACGTTTTATTCTGATTCCTATCTGCCTTTATGTCGTGTGCGTCCTTCTGGCAGGTACGTCACATCTCCTGGTACGTTACATCATCTCCCCCTTATTATTATTATTTTTTTTTTTCGAAGTGCTGGAGAAGGGATTCTCTTATTTTCCTATCACGCGGTGTGGAAATAACATCACACCAATGCGAGATTTTGAACGGTCGGGTCATCCGGATAGTTCGGGCGCCATTATAACGAAGTAAATTTCTCCGTCATTTCTATCCGCGCCAGGATTCGAACCCGGATCCCCTCATTCCGGAATAAGTCACTCTACCAATTGAGCTACGCGGACGTTTTATTCTGATTCCTATCTGCCTTTATGTCGTGTGCGTCCTTCTGGCAGGTACGTCACACCTCCTGGTACGTGTATCCCCCCCCCTTATTATTATTATTTTTTTTTTTCGAAGTGCTGGAGAAGGGATTCTCTTATTTTACCTATCTCGCGGTGTGGAAAGAACATCACACCAATGCGAGATTTTGAACGGTCGGGTCATCCGGATAGTTCGGGCGCCATTATAACGAAGTAAATTTCTCCGTCATTTCTGTCCACGCCAGGATTCCAACCCGGGTCCCCTCATTCCGGAATAAGTCACTCTACCAATTGAGCTACGCGGACGTTTGTTCTGACTACTATCTGCCTTTATGTCTTTATGTCGTGTGCGTCCTTCTGGCAGGTACGTCACACCTCCTGGTACGTGTTTCCCCCTTATTATTATTATTATTTTTTTTTTCGAAGTGCTGGAGAAGGGATTCTCTTATTTTACCTATCTCGCGGTGTGGAAATAACATCACACCAATGCGAGATTTTGAACGGTTGGGTCATCCGGATAGTTCGGGCGCCATTATAACGAAGTAAATTTCTCCGTCATTTCTGTCCACGCCAGGATTCCAACCCGGGTCCCCTCATTCCGGAATAAGTCACTCTACCAATTGAGCTACGCGGACGTTTGTTCTGACTACTATCTGCCTTTATGTCTTTATGTCGTGTGCGTCCTTCTGGCAGGTACGTCACACCTCCTGGTACGTGTTTCCCCCCCCCCTTATTATTATTATTATTTTTTTTTCGAAGTGCTGGAGAAGGGATTCTCTTATTTTACCTATCTCGCGGTGTGGAAATAACATCACACCAATGCGAGATTTTGAACGGTTGGGTCATCCGGATAGTTCGGGCGCCATTATAACGAAGTAAATTTCTCCGTCATTTTCTGTCCACGCCAGGATTCCAACCCGGGTCCCCTCATTCCGGAATAAGTCACTCTACCAATTGAGCTACGCGGACGTTTGTTCTGACTACTATCTGCCTTTATGTCTTTATGTCGTGTGCGTCCTTCTGGCAGGTACGTCACACCTCCTGGTACGTGTTTCCCCCCCCTTATTATTATTATTATTTTTTTTTTTTCGAAGTGCTGGAGAAGGGATTCTCTTATTTTACCTATCTCGCGGTGTGGAAATAACATCACACCAATGCGAGATTTTGAACGGTTGGGTCATCCGGATAGTTCGGGCGCCATTATAACGAAGTAAATTTCTCCGTCATTTCTGTCCACGCCAGGATTCCAACCCGGGTCCCCTCATTCCGGAATAAGTCACTCTACCAATTGAGCTACGCGGACGTTTGTTCTGACTACTATCTGCCTTTATGTCTTTATGTCGTGTGCGTCCTTCTGGCAGGTACGTCACACCTCCTGGTACGTGTTTCCCCCCCCCCCTTATTATTATTATTATTTTTTTTCGAAGTGCTGGAGAAGGGATTCTCTTATTTTACCTATCTCGCGGTGTGGAAATAACATCACACCATTGCGAGATTTTGAACGGTCGGGTCATCCGGATAGTTCGGGCGCCATTATAACGAAGTAAATTTCTCCGTCATTTCTATCCGCGCCAGGATTCGAACCCGGATCCCCTCATTCCGGAACAAGTTGCTCTACCAATTGAGCTACGCGGACGTTTTATTCTGATTCCTATCTGCCTTTATGTCGTGTGCGTCCTTCTGGCAGGTACGTCACACCTCCTGGTACGTGTATCCCCCCCCCCTTATTATTATTATTATTTTTTTTTTTTCGAAGTGCTGGAGAAGGGATTCTCTTATTTTCCTATCACGCGGTGTGGAAATAACATCACACCAATGCGAGATTTTGAACGGTCGGGTCATCCGGATAGTTCGGGCGCCATTATAACGAAGAAAATTTCTCCGTCATTTCTGTCCACGCCAGGATTCGAACCCGGGTCCCCTCATTCCGGAATAAGTTGCTCTACCAATTGAGCTACGCGGACGTTTTATTCTGATTCCTATCTGCCTTTATGTCGTGTGCGTCCTTCTGGCAGGTACGTCACACCTCCTGGTACGTGCATCCCCCTTATTATTATTATTTTTTTTTTCGAAGTGCTGGAGAAGGGATTCTCTTATTTTACCTATCTCGCGGTGTGGAAATAACATCACACCATTGCGAGATTTTGAACGGTCGGGTCATCCGGATAGTTCGGGCGCCATTATAACGAAGTAAATTTCTCCGTCATTTCTGTCCACGCCAGGATTCGAACCCGGGTCCCCTCATTCCGGAATAAGTCACTCTACCAATTGAGCTACGCGGACGTTTGTTCTGACTACTATCTGCCTTTATGTCGTGTGCGTCCTTCTGGCAGGTACGTCACACCTCCTGGTACGTGTACATCCCCCCCCCCTTATTATATATATATTTTTTTTTTTCGAAGTGCTGGAGAAGGGATTCTCTTATTTTACCTATCTCGCGGTGTGGAAATAACATCACACCATTGCGAGATTTTTGAACGGTCGGGTCATCCGGATAGTTCGGGCGCCATTATAACGAAGAAAATTTCTCCGTCATTTCTGTCCACTCCAAAATTCGAACCCGGGTCCCCTCATTCCGGAATAAGTTGCTCTACCAATTGAGCTACGCGGAGGTTTTATTCTGATTCCTATCTGCCTTTATGTCGTGTGCGTCCTTCTGGCAGGTACGTCACATCTCCTGGTACGTTACAGAGTGACTTTGAAGAAAAGCTCTACAGTTTTGTCAAGTACGTCATGTCAGTAAGAAAGCAAGGACAGCATGTTTTAAACCAAATTGGGAATGCTGACAAAACACAGTTGTATTTTAATAATATGCCATCAAATTACACTGCAGAAAGTATTGGTGCAAAGTAAGTTAAAGTGCTAACAATAGGAAACGAGAAGCTCCGAAAGACAGTCATGCTTATCATTACCGCCGATGGGAACAAACCACAACATTTTTTATTATCAAGAGAAAACTATTTCCGAAAAAAGACTTTCCCTCAGAAAATTCATGTCAGATTTCAAGAAAATTGCTGGATGACCGGAGAACTGGTAAAGGACTGGCTTCAAAAAGTGTGGTTTCAACGACCATGTGTGGGGTGAGTGCGGTCCATGCTTGTATTGGATTCATTCAAGGCAGGACCGGCTAGACCATGGGGGCAACCGGGGCTATCGCCCCGGGCCCCGCGCCTTTAGGGGGCCCGCAGTTTAGAAAACAAAATAATTTTCGGTAAAAAAAATTTAACTACATTTTATTTTTGTAACTTTTGGGGCGCAAGGCCCTTAAAAATATATTTTTGAAGTTTTTTTGTTTGTTTCCGATCTCCCCATTTTTGAATACGTTATCCCCCCTGTTCGCCGTACGGACGCTGAGATTTGCAGATTGGAAATGATTTTTGTAACCACCTTAATCTTTTCCGCATTCATGAAATAGCAAATTAAATTTCATCATTTTGTGGTACCCTACTTTTATATATCCAACAATTTGTGTGAAATCCTGATACTTAAATTTAAGGAAATAAAAAGAACAATATCCAAGTTACTTTCGGACTACATATGGAGGCCACTTTTCCAACATTACAAGAAATTGAAAAAAAAAAAAAGGACAACTTTCGTATATGAACGCGTACAAAAGTTTAGAATGTCACTAATTTGTCAGTTACTCCACTGTGCATTAAAAACCAATCACTAAACATGTATCAGGGGAAAAAAACTTTTATACAAACTTATTTTAGAGGGATCCTTAACATATTTCCTATACAAAAAATATTCGCTATGCTGGTATCTTTTTATCATTTTCTGAATAAGCTCTTATATGAGTCACAATGCAACCTAAACCTCTTATCCCGGGAAAGAAAATCGTAGATTTTAACACTTATTACTCTCTCTCTATCCCTATCTTTTTCTCTCTCTCTTTCCTCCTGTCTCTATTTCTCTCCATCTCTTTCCTCCTGTCTCTATTTCTCTCCATCTCCTCTCTCTCTCTCTCTCTTCCCTCCTGTCTCTATTTCTCTCCATCTCTTCTCTCTCTCTCTCTCTCTCTCTCTCTGAACTTTAAGTCCGTATTATGGTCTTTTTCTTAAACTTAAAGCAAATACTTCTTTGAGATAATCGTTTTGTCTTGACGATAGTGTTCGTGTGTCTTCCTCTCTCTCTCTCTCTCTCTCTGAACTTTCAGTGCGTATTATGGTCTTTTTCTTAAGCTTAAAGCAAATACTTCTTTGAGATAATCGCTTTGTCTTTACGGTAGTGTTCGTGCGTCTTCCTCTCTCTCTGAACTTTCAGTCCGTATTATGGTCTTTTTCTTAAGCTTAAAGCAAATACTTCTTTGAGATAATCGGTTTGCCTTGACGGTAGTGTTCGTGTGTCTTCTCTCTCTCTCTCTCTCTCTCTCTCTCTCTCTCTGAACTTTCAGTCCGTATTATGGTCTTTTTCTTAAGCTTAAAGCAAATACTTCTTTGAGATAATCGTTTTGTCTTTACGGTAGTGTTCGTGTGTCTTCCTCTCTCTCTCTGAACTCTCAGTCCGTATTATGGTATTTTTCTTAAGCTTAAAGCAAATACTTCTTTGAGATAATCGGTTTGCCTTGACGGTAGTGTTCGTGTGTCTTCCTCTCTCTCTCTCTCTCTCTCTCTCTGAACTCTCAGTCCGTATTATGGTCTTTTTCTTAAGCTTAAAGCAAATACTTCTTTAAAATAATCGGTTTGCCTTGACGGTAGTGTTCGTGTGTCTTCCTCTCTCTCTCTCTCTCTCTCTCTCTGAACTTTCAGTCCGTATTATGGTCTTTTTCTTAAGCTTAAAGCAAATACTTCTTTGAGATAATCGTTTTGTCTTTACGGTAGTGTTCGTGTGTCTTCCTCTCTCTCTCTCTCTCTCTCTCTCTGAACTTTCAGTCCGTATTATGGCCTTTTTCTTAAGCTTAAAGTAAATACTTCTTTCAGAAAATCGTTTTGCCTTGACGGTAGTGTTCGTGTGTCTTCCTCTCTCTCTCTCTCTCTCTGAACTTTCAGTCCGTATTATGGTCTTTTTCTTAAGCTTAAAGCAAATGCTTCTTTGAGATAATCGTTTTGTCTTTACGGTAGTGTTCGTGTGTCTTCCTCTCTCTCTCTCTCTCTCTGAACTTTCAGTCCGTATTATGGCCTTTCTCTTAAGCTTAAAGCAAATACTTCTTTGAGAAAATCGTTTTGCCTTGACGGTAGTGTTCGTGTGTCTTCCTCTCTCTCTCTCTCTCTGAACTTTCAGTCCGTATTATGGTCTTTTTCTTAAGCTTAAAGCAAATACTTCTTTGAGATAATCGTTTTGTTTTTACGGTAATGTTCGCGTGTCCTCCTCTCTCTCTCTCTCTCTCTCTCTCTGAACTTTCAGTCCGTATTATGGCCTTTTTCTTAAGCTTAAAGCAAATACTTCTTTGAGATATTTTTTTTTTTTTTTTTTTTTTTTTTTTTGTTGGAGATTTAACGACCACCGTGAGCAACTCAATGGGCTATAAGCAGTCGCCCGTCCCTAATTTAGGGTCACTGGTTCCAGGGAAGGGAGAGAGCCAGTGCCGTAAGACAAACACAACATCCATGCCTGACCGGGATTCGAACCCGGACTCCTTACGGACGATGATCAGAGGCCAGCGCCTTAGACCACTGCGCCACCGGGGCGGCTCTTTGAGATAATCGTTTTGCCTTGATGGTAGTGTTCGTGTGTCTTCCTCTCTCTCTCTCTCTCTGAACTTTCAGTCCGTATTATGGCCTTTTTCTTAAGCTTAAAGTAAATACTTCTTTGAGAAAATCGTTTTGCCTTGACGGTAGTGTTCGTGTGTCTTCTCTCTCTCTCTCTCTCTCTCTCTCTCTCTCTCTCTCTCTCTCTCTCTCTCTGAACTCTCAGTCCGTATTATGGCCTTTTTCTTAAGCTTAAAGCAAATACTTCTTTGAGATAATCGTTTTGTTTTTACGGTAATGTTCGTGTGTCCTCCTCTCTCTCTCTCTCTCTCTCTCTCTCTCTCTGAACTTTCAGTCCGTATTATGGTCTTTTTCTTAAGCTTAAAGCAAATACTTCTTTGAGATAATCGTTTTGTCTTTACGGTAGTGTTCGTGTGTCTTCCTCTCTCTCTCTCTCTCTCTCTCTCTCTGAACTTTCAGTCCGTATTATGGCCTTTTTCTTAAGCTTAAAGCAAATACTTCTTTGAGAAAATCGTTTTGCCTTGACGGTAGTGTTCGTGTGTCTTCCTCTCTCTCTCTCTCTCTCTCTCTCTCTCTCTCTCTCTCTCTCTCTCTCTCTCTCTCTCTCTCTGAACTCTCAGTCCGTATTATGGCCTTTTTCTTAAGCTTAAAGCAAATACTTCTTTGAGAAAATCGTTTTGCCTTGACGGTAGTGTTCGTGTGTCTTCCTCTCTCTCTCTCTCTCTGAACTTTCAGTCCGTATTATGGTCTTTTTCTTAAGCTTAAAGCAAATACTTCTTTGAGATAATCGTTTTGTTTTTACGGTAATGTTCGCGTGTCCTCCTCTCTCTCTCTCTCTCTCTCTCTCTCCCTCTCTCTCTCTCTCTGAACTTTCAGTCCGTATTATGGCCTTTTTCTTAAGCTTAAAGCAAATACTTCTTTGAGATAATCGTTTTGCCTTGATGGTAGTGTTCGTGTGTCTTCCTCTCTCTCTCTCTCTCTCTGAACTTTCAGTCCGTATTATGGCCTTTTTCTTAAGCTTAAAGTAAATACTTCTTTGAGAAAATCGTTTTGCCTTGACGGTAGTGTTCGTGTGTCTTCCTCTCTCTCTCTCTCTCTCTCTCTCTCTCTCTCTCTCTCTCTCTCTCTCTCTCTCTCTCTCTCTCTCTCTCTCTCTGAACTTTCAGTCCGTATTATGGTCTTTTTCTTAAGCTTAAAGCAAATGCTTCTTTGAGATAATCGTTTTGTCTTTACGGTAGTGTTCGTGTGTCTTCCTCTCTCTCTCTCTCTCTCTCTCTCTCTCGAACTCTCAGTCCGTATTATGGCCTTTTTCTTAAGCTTAAAGCAAATACTTCTTTGAGAAAATCGTTTTGCCTTGACGGTTGTGTTCGTGTGTCTTCCTCTCTCTCTCTCTCTCTCTCTGAAATTTCAGTCTGTATTATGGTCTTTTTCTTAAGCTTAAAGCAAATACTTCTTTGAGATAATCGTTTTGTTTTTACGGTAATGTTCGTGTGTCCTCCTCTCTCTCTCTCTCTCTCTCTGAACTTTCAGTCCGTATTATGGTCTTTTTCTTAAGCTTAAAGCAAATACTTCTTTGAGATAATCGTTTTGTCTTTACGGTAGTGTTCGTGTGTCTTCCTCTCTCTCTCTCTGAACTTTCAGTCCGTATTATGGTCTTTTTCTTAAGCTTAAAGCAAATACTTCTTTGAGAAAATCGTTTTGCCTTGACGGTAGTGTTCGTGTGTCTTCCTCTCTCTCTCTCTCTCTCTGAACTTTCAGTCCGTATTATGGTCTTTTTCTTAAGCTTAAAGCAAATACTTCTTTGAGATAATCGTTTTGTTTTTACGGTAATGTTCGTGTGTCCTCCTCTCTCTCTCTCTCTCTCTCTCTGAACGTTCAGTCCGTATTATGGTCTTTTTCTTAAGCTTAAAGCAAATACTTCTTTGAGATAATCGTTTTGTCTTTACGGTAGTGTTCGTGTGTCTTCCTCTCTCTCTCTCTGAACTTTCAGTCCGTATTATGGTCTTTTTCTTAAGCTTAAAGCAAATACTTATTTGAGATAATCGTTTTGTCTTGACGGTAGTGTTCGTGTGTCTCACTCACGAACGATAATTTTCAGAAACGACTTTATTAAAATATGAGATTTATTTTTTAGTGCCCACAATGAAATTTTGCTCTGGGCCCCGTAAGAGCTCTATCCGGCCCTGATTCAAGGGGCATGTAACCAACTCGGCGCAACCAGGACTGCTGAAAACAGAACTGATCTCTCGGGGCAAAGCTATCCTGGCAATGAGGGGGAAGCTACGGTGACCTTTTCACTCCCAGTATTACTCCGCACTAATGGTGTGTAATTAACCTTCACTCGGAAAACTTCTCCCACAAGTCCTCAGGGCTGGCTGGCTGTCACCGTGATACGATATCGAACCCCTCTATTTTAACACCATGCTCCCAGTAGCCCCACGCGCACGTTGAAGACCGGTAGACACGCAGTTTATTTCTTTCTCTCTATTTTTCTTTTTTTTTCTTTTTTTGAAATGTTACAGAATGTGTAACTTTTCTTTCTTTTAAAATGAAATTATCTTTGCTAAACACGGGAAGAAGTTTTAAGTGGCCTAATTTTGTTTTCACATATTTTTCTTTTATATATATATATATCATCATCATCATCATCATTGTCAACCATTATCAATCCACTGCTGGACGAAGGTCTCCCCAAGTTTCCTCCACAACGGTCTGTCTTGTGCCAGTCTCCTCCATGTCACTCCTGCATACTTTCGAATTTCATCCACCCATCTCCCATGTGGTCTTCTTCTGGGTCTTTTCCTGTCCCTTGGAATCCAATCTAAAATTTCAGCTGTCCATCGATGGTCTGTCCTTCTGGCATATATATATATATATATATATATATATATATATATATATATATATACATATTTCATTTATTTATACTTACTGCTTGAAGATTACCAACTGTGGGATTTAATTAAAAGTATATTTATTGTACGTAAAATTTCGTTCTTCCCAAAATTTTGCATTGATTAGATTTTTTATATAACAGATACCCGTTAAATGTGTATGCAATTTTAACTACCCTGTCTTCATAAGTACTGGACAAGAGGCGGTCTCTGTGATTAATGATATTTTAGGGTTCCGTGTAAACTGCCACACATCTTTCAGCAACTTGGAAAATTGCCACATGTTTTTCATTGATGTGCCGGGCACAAATTGCGGTTCCTCCGAGGAACACTTTGAATGTGTGGCAGTTATCCAAGTTTCCAAATTATGTGTGGCAGTTTTCCAAAGTGCCTAACGACGGGAAGGAACTCTTTCATTTGTCTGAATTTTCATGCCGGTTCATAAGCGTTTAAGGCAACTGCGCACAAAAGTTCAAAAGGAAAAGATGGCCGGTTGTTGGCCTA
>CM077034.1:4305386-4325386 GCA_039090855.1 Macrothele yani
CCCTCCAAACCCAGCCCCACTAAAAAATTAATAAATAAAAAAAAACTTATAACATTGAGTTTACATATCTTGTTCTATTTACTCAGTAAAAACACCTTTTTTACCATCGCAAATATCTGTTTCAAATAGTTGGAAAGAACATAGTTTCAACTGTTATAGTTTCATGAGCATCTAAGTACGGTAGGTTACCATCACGTTAGATAGCACCAGTCCCCTAGGTAGAGCGGTCACGGCAAGGTCTTCCTGTGATGACGTTAAGAACTGGTGCTGCAGCCTTGTTTCAGGGGGCGTTGCCTGCCCGCTCCCCGGACATGTCCCCTATCGAGCATGGGTGGGACCATTTGAAACGCCCGCTGCCGCCGTGCCGCACTATTCGGGATTTGGAGCACACCGTCCAACACGTGTGGGCCAGTCTGCCTCAAGACAACATCAGGCGCCTGTTCGCCTCCATGGCTGACTGTATTGCAACATGTATCGCCGCACGAGGCGGTACGAAGAGCTATTGAAGATGATCCAACTGCGTGCCACAGATCCCTCTGTAATTGTCCTGCAGCTCTGTTTTTGCCACCCCGTGTAATATTCACCTGTATCATTACGTTCATAAAATTTCAGTTCAATCCGCTGATTCATTCTTGGTGCGCAAATTATATTTTCCGTGAATGTAGTAGACCAAGGGGCCGGAAAAGAGACAGGGAGACGTTTAAGGAAATTCAAAAGAGACAGGGAGACGTTTAAGGTACACCAAGGGGCAGGAAAAGAGACAGGGAGACGTTTAAGGAAGGGGCAGGAAAAGAGACAGTGAGACGTTTAAGGAAATTCAAAAGAGACAGGGAGACGTTTAAGGTACACCAAGGGGCAGGGAAAGAGACAGGGAGACGTTTAAGGTACTCCAAAGGGCAGGAAAAGAGACATGGAGACGTTTAAGGAAATTCAAAAGCAGTGGCGGCTCGTGGCAAGTGAAACAGGTGGGGCCAGTAGCCGAAGTCAAACAATGAAATAACAAAAAACTGTCCTTATTAGGCCAACTATTAAGACCCCCAAGATTCCTTTACTCTGCCTCTGTTTTTACCCCCTTGACTCACAATAATGCCCAAATAAGGTAGGAATGTGTCAACTATTGTATTGCACACGAAAAAAACATTCCTCAGAATAGAAGGCATAATTATTTACAGAAAAATGTAAAAATTCCTTAAATAAATTTTTTACCTTAAAACATATGAGCATTAATTAATGTCAGTTGTGCTTTGTGTTTCTTCAGATTTCTCAACTGAGGAATAATCACAGGATAACAAAATGTAGTGAAAAAATAATAACTCCAAATATATGCAGAGAGGGAATGTTTCATGTATTTCGTCCCATATAGAATGAGTACAATACTACCATTTGCATTATTTGAATGGTTTAACCTTTTTTTTTTAAAGAATTTTGAAACCTAAAAACATATATGTACTCATGTGCAAATGATACTTACAGGTTTTCTCATTTCTTTATTTATTTTTAACATAGAAAGTCCTCTCAGTTAAAACTGAAATTAGTTCTGCAAAGTGCTTCGTAAACTTCATACTCTTGCAAACTCAAATTCCTGGGCTGATAAGCACCGAGTTTTTTAAGTGAACCTATTCGACTCAAATTCTTGGGCTGATGAGCACTGTTTTTTTTTAAGTGAAGCTCACACTAAACATTCTTGGGGTGATAAGCACTGAGTTTTTTTAAGTGAAGCTTTTCTTCCAGATTTAAAGCAAAGAACGGAGATTTTAGCAAAATATCGACTCCATTCATTGTAATCGACAAGCAGAAAAGTCACGACACGAAGGAACAACACATCACCGAGAGAGACACACACAGAAAAAACGACTAACTGAAGTTTAAGCTTGGTCGGAGTAAGCTTCTCTGTCAACTCACGGCGTTAAGGAAATGGATACTCTCCTGGCCAATCAAATTAGCGGGGGGCCAGATAGATCTGGCCCCACAGCTGTTTTCTCACACGCGTTAAGGCGGTGTTGTATGTAGGTCATCATACTGAATGAAACGGGGAGGAAATCGTCTCTTCTTCGCTTGCGTAGTGATGTTAGTGAGGCCTGTTGGAGCTGGACCCAATAACCTCCCACTATGAACGTGATCTCTTTCCTCAGGGAATAGTGTTTCGTTTATGAAGAAAACTTTTACCTTAGGTAATGGTTTTTGAAGGGAAAAGTTTATCACCATGCAGTTAAGACAGAGAATAAGGATCAGTACTAAAAAAATATTTCTAAATATAGAAATTTTTAGGTGGGGCCCGGTCCCTCTGGCCCCTAATGATGAACCGCCCCTGTTCAAAAGTATGCTGGAGTGATACGATATTTCAGAAAACAGAGTTGTGGAACAGGCTTCGTGAGATTTTAATCCAGCAATGGATTGACAATGGTTGAAAACAATGACGATATGTTTTAGGTCTTCCAAAATCGTACGCCCTTTCTAAATCCTGAATCAGTGCCTGTGATTGTAGGGCCAGACATATCAATTCTTAGATAATACCTCTTGTTTCCCGCCGTATAGCGAGCTACCGCCTCGCCTTTACTATACGATCTGGCTATCAAGACGGCTGAAGGCGTCCTTGTGTAGAAGAATAATTACCTCGATAAAACTCAGTCCAGTACACGGAAATAAAAACAACAACAAGAATTTATTATTCCGATAACATTTGCTTCACGGGTTTCCGATGACTTTCCGCTCAGGTTCTTGTGCTGACCACGTGCTACCTGTCCACAATTCTTTCCGCGATACCCGGTAGACGAAGGATTCCTCCTTCCCGTTCACCACGCTGCACGTCTGCGATAACCGCAGTCCTTTCGTCAGAAACCGGTGTCCAAACCAGGACCCTCTCTCCTTGACGACCAAAGCTCAACTGTCTCACTCAATTCTCCTCACCCTTTCTGTCCTCTACCACGCATGCGCAAGAAAAACTGGTTTCCCCGGTCAGCACGTGAAATACCTGTAGTCAGGAATGTCGTCGGATACCCGCAGGGGATTACAACCTCGCACGTATACAAAAGCAGTATGACAACTTGTTTAACAGAAGCACTCGAGCAGCTGACTCTTCAAGGTCAGGTGTTCATGCACCCCTCTCTTAATCCCACATAAAAATTAATTAAAATGGTACCACGTGGGTGGTGAAGAATATCAGTTCTTATCTGAAACAACAAAATGGCGGAATGAAACGCCCGTCCGCACATGTTCATCACAATATTAAAAGTACATAAATTCATAATTGACAGTTCCATTGCGGGCGACCCTTACAGTGATAATCTAGAATTACATGTTCGTCAGTTGAAAGGAAAACCATTCTTTCTAAAGAGGTTTCAACACTTCGTCCCAAAACGTCCTCAGAATGGTGAGCCAGGTTTCTTGAAAGATACTGACAATGCAATCTTGAGAGTTATAGAAATATTAACCGCACAACCTAGTAATAAATGACGATATAGTCCTAAGTTAACTACCTAATTGCGCGATTGTACGTGAATTATAATGAAAGCTATGCGATAAAAACACAGTGTGCTAAAATAACTTGAAAAAACTAAATAGCTGACCGAAAATAAATGTCACATGGTAACAAATTAAGTCTATGATATTTATGGCAAGCCTTCATTGGTAGAATGTTTATATTTAAATACGAAAAAAAAAACCCTGGAAAGAAAATCTTCGAAAAAGGGGGGGTTTTTTTTTGCCATTCTTGATACCCTGATGATGCAATGATCTAACCGATGGGTTCGGGTTCGAATCCCGATGAGACATGGATGTTGTGTTTGTCTTACAGAACTCGTCTCTCCCTTCTCTGGAGCCAGTGGTCCTAAATTAGGGAGGAGCGACTGCTTATAGTGAATCAGTTGCTCATGGGGGTCATTAAACTCCCAATATTAAAAAAAAAACCTTATTCTTCCTGAGCACCAGTATTTGCCTACAGCGTGTCCTTGCTCTGGATTAATACAGAAGGTTCTTACAAAGTCCCTTTGCTTTCCACAAGAACAGAAGTTACTTTTACGTACTCGAAATCATCACGATTCTTTAGCCGGATGGAAAAGTGAAAGTATCCAAAGGAATGCTTCAGATTTCCATCCAAGACATCAACCATGAATTCAACGATTTGGTGGTTTCCCACGTCCTTGTTGATCAAAATCGAAATCTTCACGCCTTGCGGATGGAAGTGGAGGCTTTGAAGAACCTTCAACGCGCCCATTTTTCTTCATGAAATTTCCTATGAAGTCAAAAAATAAATAAATAAATTAATTAATTAAAAACACAATCACTTTGAAGGGAGAAAAAGTATTGGAGAAAAATCAGATTTCTTCAATTGGGAAACCAGTGCATCATGACATGTAGCAGCTCTTAATTCAACACGTGTTCCGCATGGCTTTAAAAAATTACCCAGTAAAATAATGGAAACAATGTCTTCGAATGAGTGTAAGAGAAATTCTATCCTATATCTAAATGCCGAGGGTGGCCGAGTGGGCAACGTTCGTGACTGTCACGGTGTAACTTACCAGGAGATGTGACGTACCTGCCAGAAGGACGCACACGACATAAAGGCAGATAGGAATCAGAATAAAACGTCCGCGTAGCTCAATTGGTAGAGCAACTTATTCCGGAATGAGGGGACCAGAGTTCGAATCCTGGCGCGGATAAAAATGACGGAGAAATTTACTTCGTTATAACGGAAAAGTTCTCAGGTTCGATCCCAGGCAGGTACGAACGCTCGATCCACTAAATATCCGCCGTGCGTCGGATGGGCACGTTAAGCCGTCGGACCCCGGGTACTGCCCCCCTCCGGTAATAAATAAGAGCGTATTCCTCCCCCTTTCTACTTCGCTTCCGTGTCACTTTCGTATCGGGCACTGTAGCTAAAATCTCATAGCGTCATATCTCTAAGGGTTGTTTAAAACCTGGGGTCAGACACTCCCTTCCTAAAATCTTCTGCATATGATCATTTGATCATAAAACATACATCGATATCATGTTAGTCTTCTTATTGGTATTATATTGGAAAAATAATATATAATCCTAAATTCGATTTTACTGATACATGAAAGATTTCAACAATTTACTAATCAATATTGTAATGTAGTCCGTGAATTATTTAATCTTTACGGAACATCATAAAATAAAAATAAAGTACTTAGCACTAATAAAAAAAATTAGAATCCATTTACATTTTTTCATCTTCATCTTTTAGTATTTCCTGTGTTACACTACTTTCCTATTTTTTCATAATTTTGAAAGTTATTTTGTTTAGTCTAATTTTTTAATTTGAAATACCTTTATGATGAACCATTTACTAAGTATATATAGAATGTTCTAAAATGTGATTTCTAAATAAAAGTGTAGACTTCCTGTTGCAAGAGGAACCTCCTGTGCAGAATCCCACCTTCTCAGTTGGTTTTCTGATCTATGTGGAAGGAAGTGAAAATGACACTTTTAAAGGATCTTTGCCAGAAGTGAAACAAAAATTAAAAAGTTAAAAGAAAGAATCAATTAAAATCTTAGTGTACTAAAAGAATGAAGGAATGAGTTTCTGAATGGAAAAATAAGCTAAAATATTAATAAATTCCTTAACAGTCCCTAATGCGTCGGCCTTTTTTTTGTTTGAGTCCGACTTGAGGTATAAATTAAAGAAACAGATGAAAAAAGTATTTGTGCTGAACAAATAGGACAAGATCTGGAAGCTGTCTTATTTATAAACTTTTTTTCGGGGGGGGGGGGGGTCCAGTGCAAGTGGCAAAATTAAAACGGAATTTCCGTTTTTATTGTTTTTATTTAGCCATCAAAACAGCTTAAAATCGAGTTGCTAAACAACCCCCCCCCCCCAAGTTTCATTACATTTTGTCTTTCACTTATAGAATCAACGTATTGTATCACTTGCCCTTCAAACCCAGCCCCACTAAAAAATTAATAAATAAAAAAAAACTTATAACATTGAGTTTACATATCTTGTTCTATTTACTCAGTAAAAACACCTTTTTTTACCATCGCAAATATCTGTTTCAAATAGTTGGAAAGAACATAGTTTCAACTGTTATAGTTTCATGAGCATCTAAGTACGGTAGGTTACCATCACGTTAGATAGCACCAGTCCCCTAGGTAGAGCGGTCACGGCAAGGTCTTCCTGTGATGACGTCAAGAACTGGTGCTACAGCCTTGTTTCAGGGGCGCGTGTTGCCTGCCCGCTCCCCGGACATGTCCCCTATCGAGCATGGGTGGGACCATTTGAAACGCCCGCTGCCGCCGTGCCGCACTATTCGGGATTTGGAGCACACCGTCCAACACGTGTGGGCCAGTCTGCCTCAAGACAACATCAGGCGCCTGTTCGCCTCCATGGCTGACTGTATTGCAACATGTATCGCCGCACGAGGCGGTACGAAGAGCTATTGAAGATGATCCGACTGCGTGCCACAGATCCCTCTGTAATTGTCCTGCAGCTCTGTTTTTGCCACCACGTGTAATATTCACCTGTATCATTACGTTCATAAAATTTCAGTTCAATCCGCTGATTCATTCTTGGTGCGCAAATTTGATTTTCCGTGAATGTAGTAGACCAAGGGGCAGGAAAAGAGACAAGGCGACGTTTAAGGAAATTCAAAAGAGACAGGGAGACGTTTAAGGTACACCAAGGGGCAGGGAAAGAGACAGAGAGACGTTTAAGGTACACCAAGGGGCAGGAAAAGAGACAGGGAGACGTTTAAGGAAATTCAAAAGCAGTGGCGGCTCGTGGCAAGTGAAACAGGTGGGGCCAGTAGCCGAAGTCAAACAATGAAATAACAAAAAACTGTCCTTATTAGGCCAACTATTAAGACCCCCCAAGATTCCTTTACTCTGCCTCTGTTTTTACCCCTTGACTCACAATAATGCCCAAATAAGGTAGGAATGTGTCAACTATTGTATTGCACACGAAAAAAATTTCCTCAGAATAGAATGCATAATTATTTACAGAAAAATGTTAAAACTCCTTAAATAAAATTTTTACCTTAAAACATATGCGCATTAATTAATGTTAGTTGTGCTTTGTGTTTCTTCAGATTTCTCAACTGAGGAATAATCACAGGATAAAAAAATGTAGTGAAAAATAATAACTCCAAATATATGCAGGGAGGGAATGTTTTATGAATTTCGTCTCATATAGAATGAATACAATACTACTACTTGCATTATTTGAAAGGTTTAACCTTTTTTTTAAAGAATTTTGAAACCTAAAAACATATATGTACTCATGTGCAAATTATACTTACAGGTTTTCTCATTTATTTATTTATTTTTAACATAGAAAATTCTCTTAGTTAAAACTGAAATTAGTTCTGCAAAGTGCTTTGTAAACTTCATACTCTTGAAAACTCAAATTCCTGGGCTGATAAGCACCGAGTTCTTTTTAACTGAACCTATTCGACTCAAATTCTTGGGCTGAGGAGCACTGTGTTTTTTTAAGCGAAGCTCAAACTAAACATTCTTGGGGTGATAAGCACTGAGTTTTTTAAGTGAAGCTTTTCTTCCAGATTTAAAGCAAAGAACGGAGATTTTAGCAAAATGTCCACTCCATTCATTGTAATCGACAAGCAAAAAAGTCACGACACGAAGGAACAACACATCACCGAGAGAGACACACACAGAAAAAACGACTAACTGAAGTTTAAGCTTGGTCGGGGTAAGCTTCTCTGTCAACTCACGGCGTTAAGGAAATGGATAATCTCCTGGCCAATCAAATTAGCGAGGGGGGGGCAGATAGATCTGGCCCCCACAGCTGTTTTCGCACACGCGTTAATTCAGTGTTGTATGTAGGTCATCATACTGAATGAGACGGGGAGGAAATCCTCTCCTCTTCGCTTGCGTAGTGATGTTATTGGGGCCTGTTGGAGCTGGCCCTAATAACCTCCCACTCTAAACGTGATCTCTTTCCTCAGGGAATAGTTTTTCGTTTATGAAGAAAACTTTTCCCTTAGGTAATGGTTTTTGAAGGGAAAAGTATATCACCATGCAGTTAAAAGAGAGAATAAGAATCAGGACAAAAAAAAAATTTCTAAAAATAGAAATTTTTAGGTGGGGCCCTGGTCCACTCTATCCCCTAATGATGAACCGCCCCTGTTCAAAAGTATGCTGGAGTGATACGATATTTCAGAAAACAGTGTTGTGGAACAGGCTTCGTGAGATTTTAATCCAGCAATGGATTGACAATGGTTGAAAACAATGACGATATGTTTTAGGTCTTCCAAAATCGTACGCCCTTTCCAAATCCTGAATCAGTGCCTGTGATTGTAGGGCCAGACATATCAATTCTTAGATAATACCTCTTGTTTCCCGCCGTATAGCGAGCTACCGCCTCGCCTTTACTATACGATCTGGCTATCAAGGCGGCTGAAGGCGTCCTTGTGAAGAAGAATAATTACCTCGACAAAACTCAGTCCAGTACACGGAAATAAAAACAACAACAAGACTTTATTATTCCGATAAAATTTGCTTCACGGGTTTCCGATGACTTTCCGCTCAGGTTCTTGTGCTGACCACGTGCTACCTGTCCACAATTCTTTCCGCGATACCCGGTGGACGAAGGAATCCTCCTTCCCGTTCACCACGCCGCACGTCTGCGATAACCGCAGTCCTTCCGTCAGAAACCGGTGTCTAAACCACGACCCTCTCACCTTGACGACCAAAGCTCAACTGTCTCACTCAATTCTCCTCGCCCTTTCTGTCCTCTACCACGCATGCGCAAGAAAAACTGGTTTCCCCGGTCAGCACGTGAAATACCTGTAGTCAGGAATGTCGTCGGATACCCGCAGGGGATTACAACCTTGCACGTATACAAAAGCAGTATGACAACTTGTTTAACAAAAGCACTCGAGCAGCTGACTCTTCAAGGTCAGGTGTTCATGCACCCTCTCTTAATCCCACATAAAAATTAATTAAAATTGTACCACGTGGGTGGTGAAGAATATCAGTTCTTATCTGAAACAACAAAATGGCGGAATGAAACGCCCGTCCGCACCTGTTCATCACAATATTAAAAGTACATAAATTCATAATTGACAGTTCCATTGCGGGCGACCCTTACAGTGATAATCTAGAATTACATGTTCGTCAGTTGAAAGGAAAACCATTCTTTCTAAAGAGGTTTCAACACTTCGTCCCAAAACGTCCTCAGAATGGTGAGCCAGGTTTCTTGAAAGATACTGACAATGCAATCTTGAGAGTTATAGAAATATTAACCGCACAACCTAGTAATAAATGACGATATAGTCCTAAGTTAACTACCTAATTGCGCGATTGTACGTGAATTATAATGAAAGCTGTGCGATAAAAACACAGTGTGCTAAAATAACTTGAGAAAACTAAATAGCTGACCGAAAATAAATGTCACATGGTAACGAATTAAGTCTATGATATTTATGGCAAGCCTTCATTGGTAGAATGTTTATATTTAAATACGAAAAAAAATCCCTGGAAAGAAAATCTTCGAAAAAGGTGGGTTTTTTTTGCCATTCTTGATACCCTGATGATGCAATGATCTAACCGATGGGTTCGGGTTCGAATCCCGATGAGACATGGATGTTGTGTTTGTCTTACAGAACTCGTCTCTCGCTTCTCTGGAGCCAGTGGTCCTAAATTAGGGAAGAGCGACTGCTTATAGTGAATCAGTTGCTCATGGGGGTCATTAAACTCCCAATATTAAAAAAAAACCTTATTCTTCCTGAGCACCAGTATTTGCCTACAGCGTGTCCTTGCTCTGGATTAATACAGAAAGGTTCTTACAAAGTCCCTTTGCTTTCCACAAGAACAGAAGTTACTTTTACGTACTCGAAATCATCACGATTCTTTAGCCGGATGGAAAAGTGAAAGTATCCAAAGGAATGCTTCAGATTTCCATCCAAGGCATCAACCATGAATTCAACGATTTGGTGGTTTCCCACGTCCTTGTTGATCAAAATCGAAATCTTCACGCCTTGCGGATGGAAGCGGAGGCTTTGAAGAACCTTCAACGCGCCCATTTTTCTTCATGAAATTTCCTATGAAGTCAAAAAATAAATAAATTATTTAATTAATTAAAAACGTAATCACTTTGAAGGGGGGAAAAGTATTGGAGAAAAATCAGATTTCTTCAATTGGGAAACCAGTGCATCATGACATGTTGCGGCTCTTAATTCAACACGTGTTCCGCATGGCTTTAAAAAATTACCCAGTAAAATAATGGAAACAATGTCTTCGAATGAGTGTAAGAGAAATTCTATCCTATATCTAAATGCCGAGGGTGGCCGAGTGGGCAACGTTCGTGATTGTCACGGTGTAACGTACCAGGAGATGTGACGTACCTGCCAGAAGGACGCACACGACATAAAGGCAGATAGGAATCAGAATAAAACGTCCGCGTAGCTCAATTGGCTGAGCAACTTATTCCGGAATGAGGGGACCCGAGTTCGAATCTTGGCGCGGATAAAAATGACGGAGAAATTTACATCGTTATAACGGAAAAGTTCTCAGGTTCGATCCCAGGCAGGTACGAACGCTCGATCCACTAAATATCCGCCGTGCGTCGGATGGGCACGTTAAGCCGTCGGACCCCGGGTACTGCCTGCCCCCCGGTAATAAATAAGGGCGTCTTCCTCCCTCTTTCTACTTAGCTTCCGTGTCACTTTCCGATGGGGCGCTTTAGCCCAAATCTCCTAGTTTTCTGTCTCTAAAGGTTGTTTAAGACCTGGGGTCAGACACTCCCTTCCTAAATGGACGATGTCATCGCTCTTTCCACGTTATTTTTTAAACAACGCATAGCGACTGAAAAATTGTATTCCGGCATCGCTGGGATCGAACCCCATAATGTAAATGGACGATGTCATTATCTCCACGTATTTGATATATTTTAACCACTCCCTTCCTAAAATCCTCTACATATGATCATGATCCATCCTATATCTGCAATGCAAATTCTTTTGTACACATTTTCTCGAAGACTATTACTTTGTAGTGTGAAATTTTTAGCACAAATAAAAACGATCTATAGCTAATATGTGCCACAGTTATTATTCCGAAAAAATTCTCTGTATTGTTTTTAAAATTCAACTTATCTGACCCGAAAGTATTCCAATTTGGGCACTAGATGGCGCGATAAGTTAGCTTTGCAGTGTTTCTGTCTGGAAGAAGCGAAATCTCTCATTTCTGCCTGATTTTTTTTTAATTATCTAGGTCAAATAGAAAAAATTGAATGGGACCAAAAATGAGACTGGAACCTTTTCTCCCATAAATCATCTTAAATCCTACTGTACGTTCATTTCTTGAAGAGAAAGTGGGCACATTAGCAGAGACCCCCTGAATTTGAACTATAGAATCTCCGCCTACCTACTAAGCTCCACCCCAAACAACGTTTATTGGTTAAAAGGTAACAGCGCGTGTTTTGTCTTTTCATTTTAGAGCCAACGAGAGACCGTTTCCATTCTGAATATGACGAGGTCTGCAGTGATTTCGTGACGCCAACTTTTGGGACAGTCCCTCAAGACGTAAAATCCATGCCCGAGGAGTGATCTTTGCGCCATCTATCGCAGAAGAGGAACCCTAACACTCATTCAAAGACAGTCTTAATTGGTCTGCTTATAATAATCATCTGAAAACTATTTGGGAAACTAACATAAAACAAAGTAGTCTCCCTGAATCTATATATACTTCAAGTAGTTCCCAAATAAGAAAATTACGCAAAAAAATGCCAATGGATTTATGTTGTCGATAATCCTACTTGATCCGATGTAGGACAGGTCAGACAAGACCTTTCCCCTAGCCGGATCATTCTAGTGAGTCATGAACGTTGGCATGTCCGAAATCCTTGCATTGTGGTCTCGACACAAAAGAAAAAACAATGGAGATCTTAATTGCTTTACACTTGCTATATTTGAACCTTCTATTAAGATGAGGCCTCTAACCACGAATTAATTATGATAATTATAACGAGGCCTCACCAACCTGAGCATCAGCCTTAGTTCAAGAGTTAATTAAATTTTGGACATGTTGGGTCTCCTGCGTGACGTCATTTCTCAATCTGTTCCAGTGACGGTGGTGAGACCCAGAGTCGTTGGTGAGTATTATTACCAGTCAAGATAAAGATGTAAACTGTAACAGAAACAGGAGAATGGGTGAGTTCGAATGCAGGTAAGGAACTGAACACTCTGTATTAGCATTCATTTTGTATGGTGTCTATTGTAGACATTAGCGAAATAAGTCAACCATCCTTCTACAGACGGACTAAGCAGTTATCAGCTGATGGAAAGATTCATTAATGTTTCTTGAACAGTAGGAAGATTCGTCATTTAGTCAAGTGTTTGTGAAAGAAATGTATTCATCTTTGAAATATCAACTGTAAATGTCCTATAAAAATAATTCGTATCATATAATATAACTGAATTAAATCCATTCAGATGTATTCACGATTTTGGTAGTGCCCCCTTAAATAAAGTTATTTGGGGACCATCTACATATCTAACACCTAATTTGGTCAGTTTAAATGTTGGGCAAATGCTAACAGTTGTCGCGGTGAAACTAAAGATATAGGTAAGAGAGAGACAGATAGAAAGAATTTATAATATACCTGCAACTGTTTGGACAATAGCGAAATACGTCAACCATCCTTCTACAGACGGACTAAGCAGTTATCAGATGATGGAGAGATTCGTTCTGCAATGTTTCTTGAACAGCAGGAAGATTCGTCATTTAGTCAAGTGTGTGTCAAAGAAATGTATTCATCCTTGAAATCATCATCATCATCATCATTGTCAACCATTATCAATCCACTGCTGGACGAAGGTCTCCCCAAGTTTCCTCCACAACGGTCTGTCTTGTGCCAGTCTCCTCCATGTCACCCCTGCATACTTTCGAATTTCATCCACCCATCTCCCATGTGGTCTTCTTCTGGGTCTTTTCCTGTCCCTTGGAATCCAATCTAAAATTTAGGCTGTTCATCGATGATCTGTCCTTCTGGCAGTATGTCCAGCCCATTGCCATTTCAGGGATTTAACTCTGATCATGATGTCTTCCACTCTTGTCATTTTTCGGATCCACGAGTTCCTCTTCTTATCTCTCCTGGTTACACCAAGTATGCACCTCTCCATGCTGCTTTGAGTTGTCTGCAGTCTTTGTATATCTCTTTTAGTTAAGGTCCACGTCTCTGCACCATACGTAAGCACTGGAAGGATGCATTGATCAAACACTTTTCTTTTAAGACATAATGGCATATTGCTCTTGAAAATTCTGCTGTTTCTTCCAAAAGCTCTCCAGGCAAGTTTTGTACGCCGATTAATTTCTTCATCAATGTGACCCTCACTTGATATCTGCTGTCCAAGATAAACGTACGTGTCTGTTATATCCAGCTTTTCTCCATCAATCAATAAATCTTCATTTCTTGTAAAAGCATTGAACATCACTTTTGTCTTCTGAAAGTTCATTCTTAATCTCACTTCTTTACTCTTGTCAGCAAGTTCCTGGATCATACTCTGCAGCTCTGATGGGGTAGTTGCAAAAATGACTACGTCATCAGCAAAACGAAGGTGGGTTAGATAATCTCCATTAATCTTTATCCTATTGTTTTCCCAGCTCAGCGACTGAAAAACACCCTCCAATGTGGCATTGAAGAGCTTCGGAGATATGGTGTCACCTTGTCTCACTCCCTTTCCAATTTTTATGTGTGTTGTATTTTCAAACAGCCGAATCTTTGCACTTGCATTTTCATGGATGTTATTAATAATATTAATGTATGCATCTTCAATACCGCAGGTTTTCAGAGCCATTGTAACTGCTGATGGTTTCACCGAATCAAAGGCTTTTTCATAATAGATAAAAGCCATGCACAATGGAAGTTCATATTCCCTCGCTCTTTCAATTAGTTCCCTCAGCACGTGGATATGATCTATTGTGCTGTAGCCACTCCTGAATCCAGCTTGTTCTCTCGGTTGAGCCATGTCCAGTGTTACCTTCAAGCGGTGTGAAAGAACTTTAGTGAAGATTTTATAAACTACTGATAGGAGGCTGATAGGTCTGTAGTTTCCGAGATCCTCAATGTCCCCTTTCTTATGTAGCAGGATCATTGTAGCGGTGTTCCAATCCTCAGGAATCTTTCCTTCATTAAGGCATCGAGTGAAAATTTGGGCGAGTACTGTTTCGATTTCTCCACTTGCTTCTTGTATGATGTCTACAGTAATTCCATCTTCTCCTGGAGCTTTTCCCGCTTCATGTTCTTGATTGCATGTGCAACTTCTGCTGGAAGGACTGGAGGAACTCTGGTACTGGTATCTTTCATGATGTCTGGAGTGCATGTATCATCCCTTTCATATAATTTGGAGTAGAAATCTTTCACTGTTGTCAAAATTTCGCCTCTATTTCTTGTTATAGAACCATCTTCTTTTCTCAGTGCCATAATCTGTTTTCTTCCCTTACTGAGATGTCCCTTTGCTATCTTTAGGCTTTGGTTGTTTTCAATTGCTTTCCTCACTAGTTCACAGTTGAATTTTCTTACGTCTTCAGTGATACTTTTTCGTACTGTCTTGCATAGCTCTATATATTCCACTTTGGAAGTCACATCTTCTTTAGTTGTCCTCATCTCTCTTCTTTTTTGCATCAACATTTTGGTTTTTCGTGATAATTTGTTCACATGCAACTTGTTCTTAGACCCAGCTAATTTTGTTGCTGTTTCCATAAGAGCTTTGGTTACTTTTCTGTTAACTTCAGAGATGTCCACTTCTTCCGATGTTAGGCCTTCTAAAGCAGAGAACCTGTTCTTCAGTTCCAACTTGAAGGTATTATGGTGTTTTTTAAGGTTGGTTATGTCAATAGATTTTGTTTGTCTTATGAGCTTGCCACGTTCGAGTTTAGTGTTGAGGTGCATCTTACATCTCACCAATCTATGGTCACTGCCTGTGTTGAACTTGTTTAGCACACTGCAGTCTTCTATGATGAATTTTTTGTTACACATAATAAAATCAATTTCACTTGTCGTCCCATTTGGATGTCTCCATGTCCATTTCCTGTGTGGCTTTTTCTTGAAAAAGGAGTTCAAGATGAAAAACCCTTCTGCCTCTGCAAACTCTACGAGAGTATTTCCACGCTGGTTTCTGTTGCCGTGACCGAATTTACCTACTGAAGTTTCATTCTGTTGCCGTTGCCCTATTTTTGCATTGAAATCTCCCATAATTATTTTCAAGTGCTGCTTACCTTTATTATTTAGATGACAAATTTCCTCATAAAATTCTTCAATTTCTTCTTCAGGATGACTTGTGGTGGGTGCATAAGTTTGAATAATCTGAGCCTGGTATCTTCTCGAGAGTTGGATAACGAGTCGTGCAGCTCTGTCAGAGGAACTTTCAACTTCTACCACTTTATCCTTCAGTTTCTTGTTTATTATAAATCCAACACCACTAGTTCTGCCAGTATCTGTCCCACGATAGTAGAAGAGATGTCCACTTTTCAGTTCAATGAGATCTTCTCCTTTTCTCCTTACCTCACTTAGCCCCACGATGTCCCACTTGATCCTTTGTAGTTCCTCTTCCAATTCAAGAAGCCTTGAATCAGAAGATAGGGAGCGTCCATTGTAAGTAGCCAAGGTCGCATCCTTGAAATATCAACTGTAAATGTCCTATAAAAATAGTTCATATTATACAGTATACTGAATTAGATCAACGCGGAATGTATTCACGATTTTGGTAGAGCCCCCTTAAATAAAAGTTGTTTGGGGACCACCTACATATCTAAGATCTAATTTGGTCAGTTTAAATTTTGTAGAAATCTAACAGTTGTCGCGGGGGAACTAAAGGAATAGGTAAGAGAGAAAGGATTTACCACAACCTGCAACTGTTTGGACATAGCTCTAGAGAATTAATAACACCCGGAAAATCGAAATTAGTTATTTGACTAATAAGAGAAACAAAAGAAACTTACCATACAGAGTGAACTGACGATTTGCTGGACTGGTTGGGAGTTCACCTATACAAGCTAGGCTAAACAACACTGGACAAAAAATATATGGAGAAATTCTATCAAGCAAGCATCAGACATCAGAAGACAATACGTCCATGGGTCGCCAATGAGGAATTCTGGTGGAAAACGAAGATGACCTTCTTTTTATAAAAATTTCAACAATGTAGTGTCGCTTTTGAAACAATATAAATGCTAATGTTCATAAATGTCGCAACTGTTTGTAGAAAACTAACAGAGGGAAGTAATAATATACACAGATTATCAACAAATGGATTCTAAAATAATGTAAAACTTGACAATGAAACAAAGTGAAAATTAAAAGTGTAAATAATAACAAGTATAACGAAGTAAATTTCTCCGTCATTTTTGGTCTACGCCGGGATTCGAACCCGAGGCCGCTTATTCCGGAACAAGTCGCTCTACCAACTGAGCTACGCAGACATTTTATTCTGATTCCTATCTGCCTTTATGTCGTGTGCGTCCTGCTGGCAGGTACGTCACATCTCCCCCCCCCGAAAGAGGGCCGGGGGTATGGACCACGGGTCAGCCGTGACCATGAATCGTTGAAGGCAGCCATCCACTGTAGAACGTGCACTTGAGAACTCCCAGTCAATCTGCTGTGTGGAATGCAACATCACACATTTTTTTTTATTTTTCGAAGCGCTGGAGAAGGAATTCTCTGATTTTTCCTGTCTCGCGGTGTGGAAATAACATCACACCAATGCGAGATTTTGATCGGCCGGGTCATCCGGATAGTTCGGGCGCCATTATAACGAAGTAAATTTCTCCGTCATTTTTGGTCTACACCGGGATTCGAACCCGAGGCCGCTTATTCCGGAACAAATCGCTCTACCAACTGAGCTACGCAGACATTTTATTCTGATTCCTATCTGCCTTTATGTCGTGTGCGTCCTGCTGGCAGGTACGTCACATCTCCCCCCCCGAAAGAGGGCCGGGGGTATGGACCACGGGTCAGCCGTGACCATGAATCGTTGAAGGCAGCCATCCACTGTAGAACGTGCACTTGAGAACTCCCAGTCAATCTGCTGTGTGGAATGCAACATCACACATTTTTTTATTTTTCGAAGCGCTGGAGAAGGAATTCTCTGATTTTTCCTGTCTCGCGGTGTGGAAATAACATCACACCAATGCGAGATTTTGATCGGCCGGGTCATCCGGATAGTTCGGGCGCCATTATAACGAAGTAAATTTCTCCGTCATTTTTGGTCTACACCGGGATTCGAACCCGAGGCCGCTTATTCCGGAACAAGTCGCTCTACCAACTGAGCTACGCAGACATTTTATTCTGATTCCTATCTGCCTTTATGTCGTGTGCGTCCTTCTGGCAGGTACGTCACACAAGGAACTGTATACTAATTACATCTAAAATAGTATAACTATATTAGTAATCCCAATTTCTTGGCGCAGAACATAAATCGAAGTTTCCAAGCTTTCGTACATCAACCAGATGGCTTTTTCTAGGAAGGTAGACAGCAAACTGAATAATAGAACGCGGCGACTTGACTTGACAATAAACGAACAGTTGTGAATGTAATTAATTACTAACAAGGAACAAAACACCAGCTGTACTTAAATAGCATAACTATACTAGCGATCCGAAATCTCTTGGCGTAGAATAGAAATAAAAGTTTCCACGTTTTCGCACGTCAACCAGATGGCTTTCTCAAGGAAGGTGGCCAGCTAACTGCAAACTGAATAATGGAACTGTTCGAAAATTTGAAAGCGGTGACTTGACTTGACAATAACGAATAGATGCGAACGTAATCAGATATTCAAAGACACGAGGCGTTATACTCGTTTAGCACGCGGAATCATGGAAAGAAAACAAAGAGGCAATCACTATTTGAAGAACTGGTTCCAAACTCGTGGCAACTCCAGTGAGACCCTATCATTGCACGACTCGCTGTTGGCTATGATCACCAAAGTTTCGCGAATCGCTTTAGATTTTGGGGTGGAACAGGAAACTAAGTTTTTTAGATCATCCCACATAAGAGCAGCGGACTTGACTTCTCTTGATAGAGACGTACTTACTTTGCTGTTCTTTATGTCCCTTTTATGCTCGTTAACTCTAATTCTAAATCAGGGTTCCCACTCAAAAGTAATAACAAAATTCCCTGACTTTTCCAGGTTCTCCAGGTGGTTTTTAAAGTTTTCGAGAGTGGCATGCTGCAAAGAATTGTTACATTTCATTCCATTCCATTCATTTTTCTCACCAAAGCACACACTTCTAAATCCTTTACGTAATTTGTCTTTATAAAATTACCTGCTTTTCATTAATAACAACTAACTGTGTACCTTATTTTTTGTACCAAAGTACCGTGAACTTTTGTGAATACTACCCACACGGAATTTGTAAATACACTGGCGGAAAGTGAAAAAAATAACACCAAGAAGGAGGCGTCTGATACCAACGAAATTTATACATAACGGAATACAGAGGATAACGTGATCAGAACATTATGGCAAAATACAGCTGTATTTGCTGGTAAACTGAAAAATAACATTTCCATGTAACATGGTTAGTACGAGGTTGAACCGCCATGAACTGCGTCACACTGTGCAATTCTGGCATGGAGTCTGTCGTACAGATGTTGGATGTAAGTTTGGGGTATTGAGTTCCAAGCATCCTCAACCTGGACGCCTCAATCGGGGATGGTCGTGGCTAGAAAGTGAAAAAAGAACACCAAGAAGGAGACGTCTGATACCAACGAAATTTATACATAACGGAATACAGAGGATAACGTGATCAAAACATTATGGCAAAATACAGCTGTATTTGCTGGTAAACTGAAAAATAACATTTCCATGTAACATGGTTAGTACGAGGTTGAACCGCCATGAACTGCGTCACACTGTGCAATTCTGGCATGGAGTCTGTCGTACAGATGTTGGATGTAAGTTTGGGGTATTGAGTTCCAAGCATCCTCAACCTGGATGCCTAAATCGGGGATGGTCGTGGCTGGAAAGTGAAAAAAGAACACCAAGAAGGAGACGTCTGATACCAACGAAATTTATACATAACGGAATACACAGGATAACGTGATCAAAACATTATGGCAAAATACAGCTGTATTTGCTGGTAAACTGAAAAATAACATTTCCATGTAACATGGTTAGTACGAGGTTGAACCGCCATGAACTGCGTCACACTGTGCAATTCTGGCATGGAGTCTGTCGTACAGATGTTGGATGTAAGTTTGGGGTATTGAGTTCCAAGCATCCTCAACCTGGACGCCTCAATCGGGAATGGTCGTGGCTGGAAAGTGAAAAAGAACACCAAGAAGGAGACGTCTGATACCAACGAAATTTATACATAACGGAATACAGAGGAAAACGTGATCAAAACATTATGGCAAAATACAGCTGTATTTGCTGGTAAACTGAAAAATAACATTTCCATGTAACATGGTTAGTACGAGGTTGAACCGCCATGAACTGCGTCACACTGTGCAATTCTGGCATGGAGTCTGTCGTACAGATGTTGGATGTAAGTTTGGGGTATTGAGTTCCAAGCATCCTCAACCTGGACGCGTAAATCGGGGATAGTCGTGGCTGGAAAGTGAAAAAAGAACACCAAGAAGGAGACGTCTGATACCAACGAAATTTATACATAACGGAATACAGTGGATAACGTGATCAAAACATTATGGCAAAATACAGCTGTATTTGCTGGTAAACTGAAAAATAACATTTCCATGTAACATGGTTAGTACGAGGTTGAACCGCCATGAACTGCGTCACACTGTGCAATTCTGGCATGGAGTCTGTCGTACAGATGTTGGATGTAAGTTTGGGGTATTGAGTTCCAAGCATCCTCAACCTGGACGCCTCAATCGGGGATGGTCGTGGCTGGAAAGTGAAATAAGAACACCAAGAAGGAGACGTCTGATGCCAACGAAATTTATACATAACGGAATACAGAGGATAACGTGATCAAAACATTATGGCAAAATACAGCTGTATTTGCTGGTAAACTGAAAAATAACATTTCCATGTAACATGGTTAGTACGAGGTTGAACCG